>WSFP011347087.1:0-35999 GCA_009831015.1 Picea engelmannii | reverse complement strand
CTTCCCTCTTTCACAAAACTCATTAGTTAGAATTCATCATTTTACTCATTACTCATTGTTGTCATTTATAACCAGTTAGATGTGAACATATATCAACAATATATCATCAACAAGTCATCACCACAAAGAACACAATATGTATGTACAATTTTCTTTTTATTACAGACTACAATCCTTGGGGTTTTTCAACAAAAATTGAATAGAGTACAACTATACAAGAGCAACAACTCTATAATGCAAGATTTAGCTTACATCCTCAACATCAAATGATATGAGGAAACAATCCTCAACAGATATGAATCTGCAATAGGTATGTGACCTATCGGTAGTGCAACATGCATGTGTATGTGCCCTAACAGTAGTACAACCCACGTGTATACGCGCCCAAGTAGTACTATAGCTTGCGTATACGCTCCCAAATAGTACTACAACCTGCGTATCCCTTCTGAGCTATTAGGGTTTATCCTTCAAGATCAACTCAGATCCTCTGCAACCAATTTATCATTCTCTTATGTTTCTCACTATCCAAACTGATCACCAGCCATTCATAATACATCTAAGCTCTCCAATAGCTTACTCATGCTCCACAACCAATCAATATGAATGGTACTCAATCATGTATAAGCAATAAACATACTATAGCCATCATATCATAACTGAATCATAAGAGTGCTACTCACTCCATCAACGAACATAAACGACATCATAGAAATCATACCAAGAATTCCCTAGGCATCCACAACACAATAAGAAATGTTATCCATCAAGACAATAATGTAACCATACCAGTGTCTCAGTGATAGATCTGAGCCCATAGAGTGTAGATCTGGAACCTGCTTCAATCTTCAACAACTTGTCATTATCTCAACCATAAAACTCCATGAGTTTTTCACTATACACTCCCTATACACTGACAACCTGCGTACTGTATGCACCTTATACACTGACATCTTGCGTATACGCTCCCTATACACAGACAACCCACGTACGCACCATAAAATAAGGTTTTTATGTAATTACAAGAATTTCTCTGTCATGATATCAGACTTTTTGAAATTTCAACGCGTCCATTAGATCTTCCTCACGTTCTCTTTCTCAGAATAGATATTCAATCATGCTCAAGAGATCCACATCAAAATTTTCTCACAAGAATCTCTCCATCAATACTCCAAAAGATATTCTCACAAGAAGCTCTCCATTGATCCACCAAAAAGGATGTTTGCAAGAGTCCATAGCTATCTTATTTATACTTTGATCCTTTAGGTCACTTAACCCATTTCTAGGTCACTTAACCTAATTTCCTTATTTTAGGGTCAACCACTTTCCATAAATAGAAAGTTCTCCAATACTTTATCATTTAAATATCCCTTTTTGATTTTGTCAACTTACTTTATCATTTAAATAATATTCCTTGATTTTGTCACTTTACTTTATCATTTAAATAATCCACCTTGACTTTGTCACTTTAATTTATCATTTAAATAATGATTTCTTCTTTTAGGTCACTTTGACTTCTTTGACCTTGGGGGATTCAAGACTTCATATGGGGGTCCTCCAACTTTGTAAGGCCATAACTCTCAAACGGTGAGGAGTTAAGTGACATTCCATATACCACCAGAAATGGCATGACAATCACTACCCATATAGGATAGTTTCACCAAAAAATTCATTGATATTCATCTCATAATTCCACATACAATCATGGGTCCTCCAACCATTCTTCTTGGATAACTCAATTCGCAAAGCATATTCCCATGAGGGATTTCACCATAAGGGTACCACTTTGGAGTTCATCCATTTGTGCACCTTATCAACCATGATAAGACTATAATTATTCATCTTTGAATCAATCCACCACTGCATCATATACATCAACTATGCATCATGTATAAATGACAACTCATTGATCCATCTTCATCATATCAATGACAACTCATTTATCCATCTTCATCAAGGACAATACATATTTAATTACATCAATCATTAATCAATCAATTAATCCTTTGGCATCAATAAATCACTTGACATCAATCAATGACATCAATCAATCAAACCATTGGTATCAATGAAAACATGATCCAACAATATCCCCCTTTGGCATTGATGGAAATACCAACATTGATGTCAACACCAATTACCAATTATTGATGTCAACATGTAGATAAGGCATGCTCTACATCAATAGTCAATGTGACTATCTCTCGCCATCAATAATACAGTAATACCAAATGTATTGGTTAGAGTACAGTCTGTAGTATTCTGTGTACAATTTTCAGATCCATACAACAAATATTTTGTGTGGGGCATGTTGTACAAGTTCTCTCTCTAGAATAAGACAAAATTCAATAAGGTATTCAATTTTTTCTATAACTCCTTTTCTGAGAGGATCCAAGTAGTGAAACCTATAGAAATTGCACAAAAAACACTGAAGAACATTGTTTACTAGTTTTAGATCTTTATTCATTACAGGTACATAGTTATGATTATTGCAAGTTAGGGTTGTTGACTAATCCAAAATTAGTCATGTGAGACTAAAATAAAGTTCGATGAAAATGTTATTCTCTTGTTGTTAAAGTTAAGGAAGCTTTGCAAGTATTTGATCATATACACTAGGTCTATTACAGAGTTACAAATCAAATTTGGATGATGAAATTGATGAGGGATTTTGGTTGAGGTACATGTTGGGTACATGGTTGAGACAAGTAGTGAGACAAGTAGTTGATGAATTGGAACATAAATGAGGTGTATAGTTGATGATGTTTGTACATCTTGATGAGTCATAGTTTATGTGTATTTGATACATGATCAGTACATACTTGGTACATGGTTGGAGGTGCTTGTTAGTAGTATTGTTGACACATGGTTTATGGATGATGTAGCATACTTATCTTGGTATATTATTAGAAGCACATATTGATATTGGTGATGATTATGAGTTGTTGTGTTATGATTGGTTGATGCACATCTTTGAGAGTTGTCTTGGTGATTGATTTTTGTGAGTAGATCTGATTTGTTTGATAAGTTTGATGAGATAGGTTGTTGTTATAGGTTTTTTGGATAGGTTATTTTTACAGGTTTGGTGCATGGTTGATGTATTTATTTATGGTACAGGTTGAGGTACAGGTTGATGTATGGTACATGTTGGCACATGTTATTGGTACAAGTTGTTACAGGTTGATTACATGTTGATTGGTACTAGTTTATAGCAGTATATCTCATAGTGATAGTGTGATAGTGGTTCCATCATTCTACTTATATTTCAGGGTGGTTGTACGGGGAAAGGACAAGTGGTTGTAGCCACATTCCGGTTGTATCCGGAGAACGTAGGGTGTTGTAGCCTCCTTCTAGTTGTAGCTAGAGAATTGGGGAGTTGGAGCTTCCCTCAGGTTGTAGCCTGAGAAACTAGGGGGTTGGAGCCTCCTTCCAGTTGTAGCTGGAAAATAAAGGAATTTAATGCTTCCAATGAATTTAATTCTTAAATACATATAAGAAAAACAATTTCGTGGCTTTCTCCCGCTTTAGATTTCCACGTAAAAACACTGGTGTACTGTGTATGTGTATGATTTCTCATTTGTTCATTGTTTATTTACTATGCAACTATTGGATGATAATTCTACATTGATATAACACTTACATTTTGTGGTTAAAAAGGATCATTGATCTATTCCTGATTCACCCCCCCTCTTAATAATCCAACAATAGTAGGGTCCCGTCCCTTACTACTATTTATAAATCCTGCAACATTTTTTTGTGTGTATGCACACCAATCTATATACATAAGATGACCTCTATTCATTTATTTTCCACTTTCCAATTGAAGCCTATGTGTATACATATTTAAATTTAGACCATATGTTGACATGCTAAGCTTATATTCTTATATCCTTCTCCATTCACCACTATAATATGATAGACCATAATATGGAATTAATCTCCTAGTGGTTTATTGTGAATTTTTTCTATGTTTATATCCCACATGTACATTTTCGACAATAAAGAGGACTAGACTTGCTCCATTAATATTGGAGGGTCGTATCCTGCAGCTGTAACCCAAAAATTGTAACACCTCGTACACTCTAGGTAGTTATTGATCACTAGGCCAAGCACAATATAGTCGACGATCAAATGTCTCTTTGTAAATTGATCTCAAACCTAGGGGAAAGTCATTATATCCTTCACATTCATTCTCATAGGGTATGTAGTCCACCATCCCCTTGTCTTTAAGAAAATTATGCATCTTTAAACCAATTCTTGCCCTGCTATTTGTTTTCATCAATTCCTCATCTTCCAAATTGGTATATTGGAACTTATGTTTGTTATATGTATCATATGATAAATTATCATCACCCTATGTGCTCAAATTTGGTGATCCAAGATACTTTAAACCAATAAATTTATTCTGCAAGCATCCATTAAGAAAAAAAATAATTATTTAAATAATTCAAAACAATCTTTAAAAGAAGTATACTTGTTATTTATATCAAATTGGAAAATTTCTTAACAGAATTCCTGTTGGATTTGAATTGATTGTAGGAGAAAGAATACCCATTGGAAGCTCATCATCTATGTAATGTCTTTGTACAATCGCTTGTTTGAATTGTTTCTTTCCACAACATATAGAACATCCACAAACAACAATTTTCTCAAAGTATTCATCCCATGTACTATAGTCTTGACCAACCTCTTCTTCAGTGCAATTATTTGTTGTGTCCGGAGGATCCTTTGTCATATCCTCTTCCACCCATTTTGTTTTTTGTTATTTAACATTTTTAGGTCCACGTCAAGGTACATATGCTTTTTTCCATTTTCTAGTTGAATGCTTAGGCTGTGCAATTGCTCCAATCTCCATCTGAAACAATCAACAACATGCATTAATTTATTTCAAGATTGGATAATACACTAAATTTTAATAATACTGTGAAAAATGATGGACGTTTCACAAAATGCTTCCTTAGTTAAGTCAAAATTTGATTACTTGATGTCTTGCTAGATCCGTTGTGTCCTTATTTGATTTGACATGAATTGTTTCCATGGCCTTGTCTGGCCCCTATAATATACAACATTGTTAATGATGTTTAGTACACCAATTATATCATTTCAACCAATATGTTGTCCAACACAAAACCTCACTTTACTCATTGATTTGACATATTGATATCATGTTTTGGATTTGAAAAAAAACAACAACATAGTTTATATAAATTTATATCGCCTATGTTGTACTATTTGTGAATTCATAAACACCATCCTACTTTGTTTGAGGTTTCTTTGTCTTGTTACCCTTACTTTATCAGAAGATTCCATATCTGATTCTATGGCCACCCACTTTCCTCTCATTGATTTAGTAGGTCTACGTTGTCCACATCTTCTGTCTATGGCCTCCTCTGGATCCTATAATACACAACAATGAAATTAGTCACATAGATTTTGAGAAGGAATATAGAGTAGAATGGCCCTTTATCTTGGCCATGCTCAAGGCCTTGGGGTTTGTACCTCTTTGATCAAATATGTGGAAACTCTCTTTGTAGATACCTCACTATGTCTCTCTATCAATTGATTTAAATCATAGGAAATTGGATTTTTTAGGTCCATTAAACAAAACTACAACTTAGTGCCATCCTCTATTTCATGGAAGTCAAGGTACTTGGATATTTTATTAATTCTAGAGTCATCTTGGGGAGCATTCAAGGGATTTGATCAGATTTTGAATTTCCTTAGTATTCCCTTTGTTTTCCAGGATTATCCCTAGGAAATTTATGACGTGGTATAATAGAGGATTTAAAATATGATAGATAAATGGATTACTAATATGTTGTTGTTTCTAGCCAAATTTTGGATTTGTACCAAAGCTTTGGCAACTACTCATGTATACTACTCTTCTTGTTGGGTTCTGTCAAAGGTAGCTTATGAATAGCTCGAGAAATACCTCCCCAAATTTCTATGGGCTAATTATGATAAGTGGTTGAGTTTCCATTGAGCAAGTTGGGAGATTTATTATGGCCTTCAATACTTTGGGGGATACATATCATCAGAACTAGGGTTCAAGCTCATGCACTTTATTCCTATTGGGTGATTTAGGTTGTGGAAGGCATGTAAGTTTGGAAACTCCTTCTTATTCACTTCATTTGGTAAGGTATTCCCTTAAGAAAGATATTTTGGCAAGACATTTCTCTTTATACTATGCTTCTAACCTCCTCAAGTGTTAAATTTCTAGGTAATTTTTGTTGTTTAGAGTATTTGGAAGGGATAGGAAAAACCCAATCCTTCCAAGACTAGAGAGATCCATCCCTTAGGAATGCATGTATTTTAATGGGCACTAGCTATAATGGTCATTGTTGGTGCACTTATATGTGTAATATATAACCAAACATTAATATGTCAACCAATATTCGTAATCAATAGAGTTGTTATACTATATGTGCCGGAAACAGGTAATCTGACTACATCTAGTGAGTATATTGGAGATTAAGCTAATGTTGAACTCAAAAATCTGTCACAACTGTGTATTAATTAAACTTATTGATTTAAAAATATATCCAAAATTCTACCAAAGAGAATGCATATCGTAGTTGTATTAAAACCTTTGTAATTCTAAGCTCTTCAGAATTGATTAATACCAAGTAAAGAAGAGAATTTAATTGACAACTAGTAATTTTGAAAACTATTTTGTTTCTACATAGGAAACTTAAATCTCATTCCATTTATTGGCTTGTGTAATACGAAAGATGGAATCTTAATTCATTCCTATATTAGCACACTTGGAAATTTACAACAATTTCTAAAAGAAACTACAATTTTAGAAATGCATTAAGAATAAATTCCTAAACTTTAGCAGCTACCCTACACACACTGCCTGTTACACATTAAATAAAATATCTGGTGCACCACATGTTTATCAAAATTGCACTAACACAATCCCATTCACAATATAATCATTCCTTTTAATTCATAAATATCTAACAATTATACAAGTCCAACACAATACACACACTTTATGAATTCATATTTTAACTCAGACAAGAAATCAAAATAATAGGTACCAGATTAACATAGACAAGTACATGATTGCAAAGTACGCTATAATTTACAATAAGATTTCCAAGATGGATTGGTGGGCCCTTGTTGATACCAACAAGGAAGCTACTAAAACTCATAGAATATTAGATTCTAAAGAATGCACAAGATCATCGAACTCAGATTTATATTAGCCTTCAACAAATGAGTGACAATTTATAGAAAATGTATGTTCATAATGAAAGTGTGGCATCATAACAGTATAAAATATTACATACCTCCTTTTTACCTATAGGCCCCCTTTATAAGAGAAACAACCTGATACAACTAAGATTAAAGACAATTGAGAAATAAATGTATCAATTCTTAACTAAGTAAAGATCTATCTCGCTAGGACATTGTTCTCTCGTTGAAGTTACTTCATCCTCATGACATGAAGTGCCTGAGGATGAAGGAATATCATGAAAACTAAGGATGGATGAGAGATTTTACCAATTGTTTCCTTGAGCCAATAGATGATATTCCATTCAAATAATCAAATCCATATTTTTTGAGTACGGGTACTGGATGCTTGTAGAATGTTGGTACCGGACCAAAAACATGGAGCAATTTGATTATTTGGGGCATTAAATTAGGTGAAATTTATGCCCCATTTAGCACCCCAAATTGATTGTATTTTTTTTCCAATCCTAGGCACTAAATCCAATTCTAATGGCACCCAATTTAGCACCGACAATTGAAACACAATGAAAACAATTAAAAAATAAATTGCACACCAAAATGAAATTTACTAACCATGACATACACAAACCATATTCTAAATTTGTCAAGCTCTAGATTGAGCTTCTCTTGATGTCACCTTCTAATAAGTACTTTTGTATCCCCTCTAGATCACTCCCTACCTCAGTCGATAGTATAGAACTATTCAATATTTAGCATGAAATCACGGTTGCTCTCTTGGCTCCCTGCCTCAATCGTTGGTCTATAACTATTCGATATTCAACATGAAATCAAGGTTATTCTCTCACCATTTGGTTCCTTCTTGCATCTAAAAAATGAAGCCCCATACATCTCCAACTTGCAAAAGCACCATCCTAGATAGATTTCCCAGGACAATGCCTCCTAGCACATCAAATCTAGTGTACAAAGCACATGGACGAGATTCATCAGTGAAGAAAGTAGTTAGCATGACCCGAGGAGACATCAATTTTTTAAGTCAATTTCCTCATACTCACGCAAGGGGTAAATAGTGGAACCCAAATATCTCCACGAAAGAAATAATCGATGTTTCCAATGAAACAACTTCACTACTTCCTTATCATTGTTGTTATGGACTAGGAATCTCTCCAATTCGAACAATGATAGGCATTTCAAATTTCAGTTCCTCGTTCCACAGTCTGGAGGAAAACAATTTTCCCTAGGATGCCAAAAAATATCAAGCAACAAAGGGAAACAAGCAAAGGGATCTGATTCTTGCAATAATGGGGTATTTCATACTCAATTTATAGATTTGTACATGTTTCATTGCTTGTTTGAATTGTATATTTTAGTTTTTTATTTCAAAATTATAAAAGAAGAAATTTCCACTATATATTTAGGGTTTGTTTTTTTATTTTTAAATTTAAAATAAAAAATTTATCGTACACATGTAGGGACATGAGAATGAGAAACTAAAAGAGGCAATGGCTTCTATATTGGGGGTAGAATAAGTGAAGAAAATAGAAGGTAAGAACTTGTCCATGCTTTCTAAATACATGGAAGAATGCTCTACTAAAGGCACTGAAACAATGCAACCAAAGGAACCCTCTCAAAGGGAATTGATTGATTCCCCATAAAATTCTAGATCAAGAAAAAGATCAAGGAGAAAATAAATCACAATAACCTCTAATAATGTGGAACTGGGAGAAGAGACGCCCAATATCCTAGTCACTCTCGGGTCACAGATTTCTTCCACCACCAGTACATGTTATGCATATTGCATTGGTACATACAAAACCAAGGTAGAATATGATGATGTCTCTGGGAATATCATAATGAAAAATGTAGAGAAAGTTTTCATGTGTAGGTTGAAGGAATCATGCCTTCAATGCTTCAAAGACCATCGACATCTTCCATTCTCGAAGATACCCATGCACCTTCAAAAAGAAGTCATCGATGACATGGACACTGAATTTGGGACAGGTTGGTCACTAAAGAAGATAAAAAAACAAATGACTCAAAATTGCAAGATGTTTCATTGCAACCAAATAAAAAATATAAAACAAATTCCTCATGAGCTAAGGAACAAAAGAAGGCCAATTGATGTAAGTGTGAATGTATGGAAAGAGCTCATGAAAGAATATGATAGAGAGGATGCACAAAGGAAGTAAGGTGAGGAGAGCACACATGTATTTGAATTTGGTCATAATATTATTTCAAATTCATTAAATGATTTTTATATTTTACAAGTGCATAATTAAATTGAATTAGTGGATGTTTCAGGACAAGGCCTCTAAGGCTAGGCTTTCCAAATTTCATGCCACACATCACAGTGGCCAAACAGGTTTAGAATCCTTAATATGAAAATTTGTAAGTATATTTAATATATGAAATGATATTAATTTTTAATTTTGTACAAAAAAGTAAATGATTAGATATTAATTAATTTAACTAGTCCATCTTCCATGTTTTGACAGGAGAAACAATATGTCCATTATCCATCACAATTAGAGTTCGATATGATACGAGACAAAACGCGGTCCGATTTTGTTATCTGGATGGAGTATAAGGTATCATTAGTTGACTTCCAATAACTTAGTTGAATATTGTTATGTTAATATGTCAATTTGATCAAAGTTTATCTAACCCTCATATCTATGTTCTTTTACATGCATGTGTTTATCTAGAATGATTTGAAATGGCTCATCATAGTAAGTGTGCTAAAATTCATTCTACTATTGTCCTTTAGTTTTTCTTAACAACAACTATGCTACCTGTCCATCCCAGTATTACTAACTGTGGAAAAAATGGATGTGTTCTACTTGGTCTTGAAAATGTTGATCCCATAGTTGTTGATTTTACAGAGTTGACAATTCCCTCAAAGTGTAAACAAGACTACATACCAATCTCCAAAAAATATCAATTGCCTACAATTCCTAAATTATTGGTTTTATATTCTTTCAAAACATTTGGTGGCCCTCTTATCGTACAAATCATGGGTTGAAATATAGCCCTTTGCAACCACAATAAGTGCAACAACTACCAGGACAATGACCCACTATCACCTCAAGAAATGTCTCAGGTGACATATAGTGACATATCAGATATCATGTTAGCAAATTGTAAAATTTGATCATCTAGTTATAAAGAAGATATCTTTCAATAAATGTACATGTTTAAACACTTATCATGCCATGTCTGAAGACCACACCTATAATAGTAATGTAACAAGATAAGAGTATATTGAAATAGCAGTGAAGGAGATCATTTAACAATATGATACCTCTTTGCAATTATGCATTAATTCAGAGGACAAAAGAATATATAAAACAACAATGTGGTAGCAACAAATTGCATACATACATTTCCTAGAATTATCATAAGAATTCCACCATTAACTTAGCTACTATTTAAGGAGATTTTCAACTTGCTAAACAATATAAATATTATGTATGTTCAAGATAGAGATGCAATGAAACCGTAGACACTAACGACACTCAACAGAGTTGACGCAATGCAATACAATCACATCTATCCGATTGGCTTTCTTATTGATTCCTTTTATTTAAGCTAGTTATGTTAGTTACTGATTAGCAAGGGTTAGTGTCTAGGACTATTAGTAGTAATCAATATTGTTAGCAAGGTTTAGGGTTAGTATTAGTCACAGATATTTCAGATAACTTTAGGATAGGAAAAGGGGGGCTCAAACCTCCCCAAACATTTGGCCCTTAGGGATATAGTTTTTCCCTAAGGAAGTAAAGAAATCTCGTGGATTGGATTTGCAAGGAGAGTTGTAGAAATTTTTATGAAAGAGGAGCTTGATCTCTAGTGTAAGACCAGTGCTAGAAATTCCTGGGTTGTGGAGTCAAATAGGTTGGAAGATGGGAGAAATAGGGGTGATGGAATTACACCATGAATGCCCTCTATCCTTCAACAAGACTAGGTCTCTAGGGTGCAATGATTAGTTGGCATAGAGGAATTCTTTACAAGAATAAGACTTTTGAGTGATAATACAAGTTAGAAATGATTGAAGGTGAAGGGTAGGGGTAAAAACATTGTGTTGTTTCCTATCCTCAAATATTACAATAGGGCTACCTTCCAAGACTACAACATTACCTTGTTCTTGGATGGATCCTTTTAAGCACAACTTGCAAGAGGTTTTTTAATACCATATACCAAGAGGAAATTGCATATTGAATAAGAAATTGTTGTAGCAATAATTACAAATTTTAATTTCACAATGAAAAGGAAAAATAGCAAAAGAAAAACCACAAAAGTATTATCAAAAGACATATGCCATTCATCTCCAAGAAATATTTGCATGACTATATTTATACCAGGTACAATGTTGAGGTAAAAGAAGTTCATGAATCCAAGGAGATATCTCTCCCACTAGTTGTGTGTCCAAAATGAGGTAAGACATGGGATATAATTTATACTCATCTAGCCATGCCTTATCACAATTAGAAGGCCGACCTAGCCAAATTTACAATTAAATCTGAGCTTGCAATAAAAAAATCATTTTTTACAATGAACCCAACTCTTCTAGCTCTCATAATCATACAAAATATCATCCAAGTTATTAATAATGTGATTCCATGAAAAGGATCGTCAATTTCCTAAGGCTCGTGTTCAACAACTCTCCACTCCACAACTAACCATGGTTAGGTCACCATGAGGTTTCCTTCCAAATATATACAAAATGAATCAGTCATTATTGGAAACATCTGATGGCTAACCTTCATATGAATTGTACCAACTTGGATCGGGATTTGGTGGGTAAGGTAGATCATTTGCAGGAAAATTCTCAAGTGCCATTGTATGTAAGGTAGAAAAACATTTGTAAAAATGGTTAATTTTCCATATTGTATGGGACTTACACTAATGCAATCCCATTCACAATTCAATCGATCCTTTTATTCATAAATATCTAACAATTATACAAGTACAACATATTACACACACTTTATGAATTCATATTTTAACTCAGAGGGGAAATCAAAACAACATGTACCAGATTAACATAGACAGGTACAAGAATGAAAACTATGCTATAATTTACAATAAGATTACCAATATGGACCAGTGGGCCCTTGCCGATACCAACAGGGAAGCTACTAAAACTCACAGAGTATTAGATTCTAAAGAACGCACAAGATCATCGAACGCATGTTTATATTAACCTTCAAGAAATGAGTGACAATTCACAGAAAATAAATGTTCATTATGAAAGTGTGGCATCATAAAAGTATAAAATATTACATACCTCCTAGTCACCGACAAGCCCCCTTTATAAGAGAAACAACTCGATACAACCAAGATTAAAGATAACTCATAAATAAATGTATCAATTCTTAACTAAGTAAAGATCTATCTCGCTAGCACATTGTTCTCTCATTGAAGTGACTTCATCCTCATGACATGAAGTGCATGAGTATGAAGGAATATCATGCAAACTAAGGATGGATGATAGCATTCCCCGATTGTTTCCTTGATCCAATCGATGATATTCCATTCAAATAATAAAATCCAATTTTTTTGGGTACGGGTACCAGATGCTTGTAGAATGCTGGCACCGAACACCTGTAGAATTCAATACCAGACAACTATGGAATATTCTGGTACCGAATGACTAGCCTAGAATACCATATGTCTTTGATCCACTCTGCTGAGCTGAGATCCTATCTTAATAAGATATTCACATCAAGTTAAATAAATGGGTTAGTGAATTAATAATCATTTCTAACTATTAATAAACCATCAAAATCATATCTAAATTTCCATTACCTCATGTACATAGAGAAGTGTCTAAGAAAGTGTAACAATGAGTATAATGAGTGGATTACTTATGCATTCATGGAAAAATGATAAATAGAGGAGAAAAAATATAGGGTAGCTATAAGTGTCAAAAAGGAGACCCAACATTCCCCATACCCAATCTATTGCATGTCCACATGCAACAATGGTCTTCAAAATTTCAAAACTAGTGCTATCGCTTTCTTGGCTAAGCATTTGTTGCCTGGGCTAAAAGTTCAATACCTAAAGTTTCGTCCCTCTTCAGATAATTAAGCTCCCTTTTGATTATTCTACTATAGGCTATATGTATTCTAGCCTCTGCCTCCCATTTCCTACCCAGGCGAAGAACATTCTTCAATTTAATAGAAATATTTTCCTTCTTGTCCCTCAATTTATGATTTCGAGACTTAAGAAGTGCATTCTCTTTCTTGATATGTTCATCTAGGATTCTATACTCCACAACCTCCTGCTTCAATTTTTCATTTTTTTTTTTTAATTCGTTCTATTATGAATATTATCTGATGCTTAGTCAGAATACCAGGGGGATGGGGTTCTACCTACTTCTTAACCTCATTTTTAACCTTTCATTTGACCACCAAATCTTTCAAAGTATGTTCCTTTGTCTCACTAGTATTATTAATACGCTCATATTCTGCCTCTGGTGAGGCTGAAACATCATTTGGTTCTTTTGGAAAAAATTGGATGCGAGGAGTTATCGTTTCTTTGGCCATGCTCCTAGTGGTTCTACATGTAGGCTTTGATACTCCCATAGTCGCACTAACAGGGATTTCTGATAACGACATATCAGTCTCACCTCCAAATAATCGTCGCCTTTTTGTTTTTGTTTGTTTCATCACTAACTCAAAAACACATACCAGACTCTATTTTTCCTTCATCGCCTTTTATTTGCTCTTGGTGGATGGTCCTGTGCTACAGTCTCCAGGAAACTTGGTCTTTTTCTGTCCTTTAACCCTTGACTCATGGATATTTTCTAGTTCGACCTCCTTCCCCTGGTTTGGCTCATCAACAATTTTTGAAGTACTGACACCAACATCCCCTATTTCACCACTTAATTAATTCCTCTTCTTTTCATTGTTCTTCAGTTTTTCACTAGACTCCTTACTGCATTATCCTATGTGGCTCTTCGTGGAATTGGGTGTGGCCAGAGACTCACCTCCTTCCTCTTTTTTCCTTTCTTTTCCAAAACATTTTGTTAGAAACCTCTTCCAACTGTTGCTCCTCTTTCTTAATTCATGCAAACCTAACAACTTGACCAGACCATGATGATATACACTTGTTTCGGGTTTCTTAGAGGCATACTTGACTCCTCTGGCAATTTTACTTAGGCTCATCCACAAGAAATATGGAAAATTTATCTAGGGTCCACCCTCAAAATGAAATAATATTCTTAGATGGTATAAGAAGGTGACCATGTACCTAACTTCACAAGTCAAGAACTTGTACAGAATGATGAGCATTGTCTAGTACTCATGTTTCACCCAATTGCGAGGGATGCCTTTCATCCAGTCTAGGTTTGAATGTTCCGGTACCAAGAACCACTGCCATAGTTTTCGATCAATGGGCACACCTTTGAAGTATTTTTCTCCTTCCTATGGCAGGCTAGTGGCCTCTGCTATAGTAGCTTCAGTCACCTACATTTTTATCTTCCCCAACCGAACATTGTCTCCATCATAATTCTGTTCAAATGGATGGGACACCCTGTCATGGTATCCTCGAAACTTCTCTAATAAAGGTATCCATCAATCCCTCTCGAATTTTATTTTCATTCCTTATACTTAGTTGTTTATTTGAACACTTGAAATACAGGTTCATGGCGATCAACCCCCATGACAGCCTTGAAAGAGGTTCTCAAATTTGACACAATGTGAACAATAATGATCAAATAAAGGGTTTCGGTACCAGAGCTGGGTAATGGAAACAAGTAACAATAGATAGTGTGGTTTGAGTGTTGTCCGAAGTGGATAAGAGTGGATGAGGTTGAAGAGAAATATGGTTTTGGTAAATGGCGCTCATCTGAATGGATACACCATTCATCATTATTGTGAGAGTACAATGGTCGAATCGTGGCCATAATGGCGAGGGAGTGGCTTCAAATGATATCAACTCATATGGAGGTATTCAATAATGACTTAGTAATAGATTTTATTTAATCATGATTTAACAATAGGTCATATTCAAACCACTATTGGTGATGATTAGGAGAAATGGTTTATACATATGACCAAAGTATTGGCAATGATATAGTATCATTATAAAATAGGCATCCATTAAGAGATTTCATAAGCAGTTTTAATCAATAATTCTCTTACCTCTATTACCTAATCATAATAAAAGTGGCATAGTCATGTTTTATATTCCATAGGGAAAATGGAATATAACAAAATGATACCTTCCTAGAGTGATCAACTTACCATTATCCAAGTATATAAATAAATCTCTTCTTGTTCAGGAAAGGTGAATTCCCTACACTAAGGGTCCCACTTCCATGAAAACCTACCTATCCCAGAAGATAGAACCCCAAAGAAAATACTTGAAGGATCTTAAGGCCATTATCCAAGAGATATAAAGTGTATGATTTAAATGATTAATAGTATAAATAACATGAGAAATTAGCTCATACATCCAATCAATTGAAGTGATATTTTACAAATGATGATAGTGTCAAATACATAACAATGATCACATCACGTTGATACCAGTACTGAATTATTGGCTAATACTAGAACATGATTCTGCAGTGCCGGATGCAAATTATAAGGTACCTGGCCTTTATGGTCTTTAAAACTGGAACCTATTGGCCTCAAATTGTGGATGGAATACTCATAGTTCCAGGCTATAGAATATTTTGGCAATCATTGTTCATTGGTATTGGTACCATGTCAGACTGTAAGTGCTTTTCCCCAAAATCTAAGACTAGGGTGCTAGATTTCTTAACAGGTACTAGGATGTTCTGTCATAGTACACAATATGTTGAAGTTGCATGATATAAATTCTAATTTGTACATCATAATTTGTGAATCTGTTGATTCTCTCAAAAGATGGTTGAACCAACAAATGGATCTGAAAATAATATCAAATTAACATTAAAAATGAACAAAAAGGAGAAAATATCACATGTAACTACCTTTAGTCCTTGTTTAAACTTTGAAGAATTTTTTTTAGTATTCTCATGGAAGTAGGCTAGAATTTCTTCTCTACATGAGCTTAAACAAACTGCAGCTACCAGTCATGGATCACAAAGGATGGAATAACCCTTCTTAAACAATTCCCTTGGACTATTAACTTATCCATTGGTGCCACTTGTCTACTATACATAGAAGATGAGTATTTCAAATGCTTTGATATTTAATTGTTACTTATCATTCTCAATGTTCTATGTGTTGCTAGGAGCAATTACAAGTATAATTCCCTTAAATCTTGACTAACTTTTATGTATTTTCCTCGTCTTAGTGTCTGTCCGACTTGTCTTGCTTGGCCTAACAATTGGCTATATTGAAAATTTTATTAATGTGATTCCTAGTTCCACTGGCCCTCTCCCTCTTAGAAAGGGTTTTTAGATTTTAAAACACTTCTTTATTGTGTTGCACATACAATGGGTTAGAAATTCAAGTGAATTCATTTTTCAAACCACGGGCATTCTCGGTCTATGAAAAAGTTCGACGTGTTCAAGCAAGGATGTTCATATAGTTTGCAACAATTATTAAGACATATGGGCAACTAGTTCTAATAATCATGCTTATTGTAGCCGGTAATGCATTATAAATATATTGTGAAGACTATGGACTATCATTGTAAATCACAACTAATAAACAATTTAACCAAAAATCTGCTATGATAAGACCAAACATTTAAGATTGACATGTGAGGTATTATCACAATCTAACTATAAAAAAAAATAACTTGGGATCCATCTACCACTTACAGACTACAGTAGATGCCACACATACCACTGAGGTGTTTTTTTTCAAAGGACGAACTGTTGATCTTGGAGGGCATACCGAGATATAGTATTTATTATAGAGAAATATAGCATTAGTGCAATCTACTTAAGCATTAGGGATATGTGGATATTAAAATCTGCATTGGGAATCATTAAACGTGCACCACTAGGGCAGGAATTGTGATCATCCCATACCTCCCATAAGAAGAACAATTCTTATGTGGCTCCATAACTGAAAATTACTCACTAGTGACTCCACATTATTCATCATAATTCCATAGGAATGTGATGACTAAGTACCTCCATGCCTATTTTATTATAATGGTAAGAAAACTGTGATAGGGTACTAGGGCCCTTCCCTTGTCACTAGTGAGAATTTGACTTGTTACCCATTCAAACTGTTTTTCTTCCTCAAGCATCAATACATTCCATGAGGCCATGCATGTAGGCATGTATAAGGTCCAATATAAAACATCAAATGGTTCATATGCATAACATCCATGCAATGTCGAGGGTCAATATTTTCATGGCATGTCAAGGCAAGGCATGGCATGTCAAGGCAAGGTATGGCATGTCAAGTAAAGGGAATGCATGGAAAGGAAAGGTATTGCAAGGAAAGGCATATCAAGGAAGGATAATGCATGGAAAATCATGACAAGGAAAGACAAGGCATGACATGTCAAGGCAAGGGAGGACATGGAATTTCAAGGAAAAACATGGAAAGACAAGGCAAGGCATGGCTTGTCAAGGCAAGGCATGGCATGCCAAGGAAATGGAAGGTGATGCAGGATCATCATCATCAAGCACACATTGAGAGACAACTTAGCACCTTAGCATGCCTTTGAATCAATTCAAAATCTTAACATTGGCGTCTTCCTGCAAATCTTTTGTTTGAACTGATTAAAAATTGAAGAAGATCAAAAGGCTTAGGAGTTGAATGATCTTGTGTGATCTGGGAGTTTCACTCCTAGAATTTAATGTAATGAAACTTAAGTGAGAGTTAGGTTTTTGTTTTCTAAAGTAGATAGACATTGTAAATGGTGAGGAGACACCACTAGAGTAGTTAGAGGAAAAAGCTCGAGGAGCCCCATTTTTTTTTTATTATTGTAACACATGCCCAATATAGGATGTAGAAGGTAGAGAAGAGAGGAGAGGATAGAGTTGAGACTCTGTTATAGTCTATCGTGCACATATTATAATCATACATCCATGTTAATGAAAAGAAAGGTTTTTACTGCATATGATTCTCTATGTGTTTGTGTGTGTTTTATGAATGTCATCTATGTTGTAGAGGTGAGTTAGATTCCATCTACAGAGAACATGTAAACTTTACTTGATGAATTTTTCTGGGTTCTTAGGATAAATGCAAGGAGTGCATGATATAGTGGTGGAGACTCTATGAGCCAATGGAAGGAGTGTGCATCTGAATTTCAAATCAAATTCAGAAGAGGACGTGCCAAGAGGGAACACCAGGATAAATATAGACTCGAGGAGGTCTTCAGAGTTACTGAATACTCAGGAGGAAGGCATGTGCAAGGATTTCACTAAGCCAACACTTAGACAAAATGTTGAAAGAATTCGTCTGAAGGCTCAGTCAGTGCAAGGAGTGTGCAGAGGTGAACTTGCTCAAGTTCAAAATCTCAGGAGAGTGTTGAGTTTCCAAGAGGGCACCAGAAAATTCCTTTGAAGGAAGCAGATGGGTTGAGACCCTTTAGAGTTCTGAGCCAGTTTGAAGCTCAGAAGAGATAGCATGAGGAGTGTGCAAGAGTTGTAATTATTCCAATTCCCAAATATTAGGAGGAGAGGGTTAAGTCGAGACCCAAGCATTCAATCTTGCAATAGAAGGTTCACAGGTCGAAACGTTTCAACACTTGCAAATTTTCCCAATTTCAGGAGAACGAAGAAGCTCAGGAGGAAGAGAAACATTAGCCTTCATATTAGATATAGAAAGAGATATGGATCGGTCAATCTACGCCTAGACATCCGAAGGAGAATGCCGAGGAGGAGAACATATCCCAGGCACTAGATTTGAGTGCAAGGGATCAACATCCATCAGATCCAGGTAAAGTGCACCAACCTTAAGTCCTTTGAGAGTGCACAGGAGAGCGGACTTGCTGAAGTCCTGAAGTCCTCAAGCCATTCAGAACCATCCTTTGTACATGGTGACAGGTGGCAGAGGATCTAAGACTCTAGAGCGGAAGTACTTTGGGAGTTCTCGAACAAGCAGAAAGATAAATCACTAAAGAACTGAAGGACGAAATAGATCATGGTCATTGGTCGCCAGGATGTACATGTCAACAGATCTGAGACTTCAAGGAAAGTTACTTTAGAATATTTAAATGGTGGAGTGTGACAAACTCCTGAAGTTCGAAGTATATCACAACCTCCCATTGCGAAGGAAGTGTGGGAAGAGATTAGGAAGTTCAGAGGCCTAACACTCTGAAAAGGAAGTCGACGAGAGAAGAAAATATATAGATCGTTAGATCCAGAGGGACACGTGGCGAAAATCTGTCATCTTCGGGTGAAACAACTCCAGGAGAAAATGAGTGTGCAGTAGTTGAAACTCACGAAGCCTGTAGAGACAAAGTGGATCGTGGCCATCAGATCTAGAAGGAAACATGTCTATAGATTGTGTATTTCAGGTGAAAGCACTCCGGGAGAAAGTGAAGGTAGAGAGTTTGGAACTCCTGAAGCACGGAGTCCCGAAATAGATCCTAACCGTTGAACAGGAGGAGGATACATGGAAGAAGATCCGAGGGTTCGTGAGAAATGGCTCTGGGAGATTTGTGTGGAAAAGAAGCAAAAGTGTCGAAGCAAATGAAGTAAATCTAGACCGTTGGATATGGAAGGGATATGTGGAAGACATCCACATACTTCAGTAGAAGAGCACTTTAGGGAAAAGTCGGGATGGAATGTAACAAACTCTCAAAGCCCGAATTTACGAAGTAAATCGTAGCCGTCTTTGAAGAAGGGATGCATGGCAGGAGATTTTCCAGTTCTGAGGAAAGACACTTTGAGGAAAAGTGATAATGGAGTGCCGAACTCCTGAAGCATGGAGTCCCAAAGTGAATCTCGATCGTTGATCATGAAAGAGGCCGAGGACTGTCGATCTAGTCTTGGTTGAAAGTGTTGAAGTTGCAAAGCACTAGGAGGTTAAGCCCTAGGTTATAGCCCAAGGTTGAGTGCAAGGAAGGGGCTAGCGCTGTCATTGTGATATTTGGGAAAGGGTTCCAAGAGAGTAGGATCTGTGGATAGTTTTCGATCATAAAACGAGAAAATCGGCGGTGAAGAATCATTGCAGGGATTGGAGGAAAAATTAGCGAACGTGTTATTTCATAGCCTGCAATTTGATAGAACCTTTGATCTCGTTGAGATGAGGGGAGAAACGACCAAAATTTAAATGATGTTGGGAAAGAACCTTGCCGATTGCAGAGACAAAGCTCTTCGATAACGAGAGAGCATGTTGGCAGCCCACAATTTCTGTGAACCGTTGATCGACGGACAAGTCGATAACGATTAGATCGTGACTGTGAAAACCCTAAGGGTGATAATAGGGCCTGTGTTTGATTAATATTGAGACTAGTAATGTTTCAAGGAGTTATTTCATCTCGTATATTAATTGATCATTGTCCGGGAGGTCGAGCATCCTCGAGGAGAAAGGGGGGGTCTGCATCAAGTGGTATCAGAGTCTAAAATTAATCTGCAGGTCGTTGCTGGTCACTATAATTGCTTATTTAACTAAAAAATCAAGTGCTACATAAATTGTCAACCCAGGGAAGTCTATTTATTTCAAAGGTAATCACGCACAGTATATGCTCAATCTCAAAAGAAATCTAGAGTTGTAGTAAGAACACATTAATCACACTTTGCCTTGAACAAACTGAAGTTCTACTTTGAATTACAGGAAAGAAACCTACCTATTGCAGAGTTCAAGTTAAAAGAAAGAATTATCTAAAGAATCCTGGATTACATTTAAGAAAATAACAACAAGATGTTGGAACAGGAAAGAACAACTATTCTATAATAGGGAACAAGACACTATTCCCCAAGCAGGAATCTTCAACACCTGTTTTCAATCACCACACTTTTATGAACTCATTGCTAACTGAAATGATTGACACACACTGAAGGCTAACTAACTCTTTAACAGAGAACATGACCCTATTCCTAAGCAGGAATCTTCAGCACCTGTTTCTGATCATCACAGTTTCATAGACTCATTGCTAATTGTATTGATTGACGCACACTGAAGACTAACTATCTCTTAGCAGAGAACATGACCCTATTCCCCAAGCAGGAATCTTCATCACCTGTCCCTCATTATCACTCTTTCAAAAATTCACCAAACATGAATGCTAACTAGAATGATTAACAGTTACCCAAGCATGAATAAAATGAAAACAATGTAACAACCGGTAAAGCAGAGTTTCAACAAAACAGAGTTCAGTAAAGTAGTGTTTCAGCAAAACAAAATTTAATCAAGGCATGAACAGAAATAACATTAACACACTACAGAACTAACGGGTGAATCTTGTGAAGAAGATGGGCCCTCCCTTCTCACAAGATTCCCCTGAAACGAAAGGAACTAGAGAGAAATACTCAGAACAATCTTTTATTCATCTGTCAACTGTGTTACATTACAATCTGAAGTAAAACATGTCCCTCTCTGTAAATCCTTTCTTAGTTAAGAAGAAGGTCCTATCTAATGTTGATTTCCCCTTATTTAAAGAGGAGAATCCTCTCGATAGAATTTGATCATCAAATTACATGTGTATAGCTGAATCCTATTCTTAGTCAGATCAGATTTCTGTATATAGGAATAGGATATCCTGGTCTCCCATAACATATTGCTATTACAAGAGTTGAAAAGATGTTGAGTGAGGTGTTGCTATTGCGGCTGGAGTAACAACTTCTTTATTTATCTTCTTTTTACTGTTGTTGTATGCTGTTTAAGCATCGCAAATCGCGGGCTTTTTCAGCAACGGGATTTGCGTTCTGACTGTTTCAGCATGTGGTCTCACGTAGTAGCGATAGTTAATTTTGGCTCAAGGTGAGGTTGTTGTGGTCGGTGTAACAACTTTGTGTTGCTATTTCAACATCATAGACCACAGAGAGTGTAGCAGCTCCTTCTTATGTGAGTTTCTATTTTAGCATCGTAGACCACGGAGAGTGTAACAACTGAGTTGTTGTTTCAACATCGTAGACCACGGAGAGTGTAGCAGCTTCTTCTTGTGTGAGTTGTTGTTCTAGCATTGTAGACCACGGAGAGTGTAGCAACTTCTTCTGTGTGAGTTGTTGTTTCAGCATCGTAGACCATGGACTATTTCAGCCACAAGGTTTGCGTGCTTTAACTGTTTTAGCAACAGGCCTCAATGCTAATCTGCAGTTCGAACTATTTCAACACTTCTATATTTCTGATCAATGGTTAAGTACGAGAGTAATGTAAAATTATATGCAAAATAGATTAAACATATAATAAAGAGAAGAGACGTTGTATACCTTTGGAGAGATAGGGTAAGGTGATAATATAAGTTTAAATGTGAGTGGAAAAAGGGTGTAATGGTAGAAAAAGGTGTGAGCAAAAAGGTACATTGTAGGGTCCTAACATCCCCCCCAACTTAAAATGTTGCATGTCCTCAGGCAACATCAATCTGAGGCAGAATCTGGATACCAACTCTGAGCGTGCAAGTTACTTAAGCAGTAGCGGTGGAAGGTGTTGTCTGTTGAAGCTCTGAATCCTTAAACGCGTTGTAGCCTTTGCCAAGATGTTATTTCTTCCTTCTTGGGAAACTTATAATGAACTTGATATTTCTATGTTGGCATCCACAGGATAGGAAAATGAAACTGATAACCTATACAACTTTCAGCACATTGTTGAACACACTTGATGTAGCTAGGTACCTTGGAGACTACTATCTCAAGATTAGTGGGGCTGAAGGGATTGTGTTCCAATATTTTCTCAGTAGATTGTTGCCAAAACATGTTATTTTCTTGTAGGCCAGCAATCTCTATGGATTTAATGAACTGTTGACAATCCTGAAGCACTGTTGTCTGTAGTTGTTGAATGTGTTGAGTCATCCCTGGTTTTTTCAAAAACTGATAATACTCTGTAGCAAAGGTGGTAGCATTTTGTGGTTCTGGCCGTATCCAAAGAAGGCGGTTATCCTCATTGTGCTTGGCAGTTAGGAAGTCATCCTACCATATAATCTAATTGTTAAGGAAGGAGGTGAGTGCCCTAATTTGGATGTCACCGACAAGAGGGTTAAGGTTAAGCTGTTGGTTCTCAGGGATGGCCTCATTATGAAAATATACCTCACAGAGGAGGTGTTGATCCATAGTAGAGGCTTCTGCAAAGGTTTTAACAAAATCTTCTAAATTTAACACTGCATGAGGTTTGCCTTCTTTGATTGATTTGATATGAATCCATGTAAGTCGTTCCATGAGGAAATAGAGTAATTGCAATATGGTTTCCTTCCATCCAACAACTTTTGTGCCAAGTCAAATATCAGGAGAAATATGCCTTTTAGCTCTTTATTTTGTTTCTTATAGGCACAAGATTCCTGGCGTGTTTTCTCCAAATCTTCCTAGTTTGAATAGATATGGTTTATTCAGATTTGTCTATGTTGCTGCAGGCTTTTGGCATGTGCAACAACAGACTCTTTCTTCCATTTGTCTATTATTGCCTGCTCATACCATGGCTGAGTTTGTGTTTCAGCGTTGCAAGTAGTAGGCTGAGGTAGGGTCTGAGTGGCTTGTTCCACAAAGGTGCGGGTATTGATCTGGCTAGGAGGGGCAGATTCATCAATAGGCAATGTTTGTACAGCTTTATTAACAAAAATAGGGGCTTCAGATTTGACAATTTTTGTAGGCCAGGGTTCAGTTTTAATTTTGGAGGGTCCTGCTTGTTCTTGTGTAGTAGCAGGGCATTCTTCTTTGACTGCAAAAGTTGTAGGTGCAGGGGAAGCTCCTGGCATTGGAATTTGAATTACTTTGTAGCCTTCTTGATAGTAGATGTCCCCACATTGACTGCACATATATTCTTTACACGGATTCTCTGCTGTAGTTCCCTCTGACATGGTTTCTGTTGACACTCAGAACTAAAATGGGTTGCAGCAAATCAATCCCGAGGCAACCTCGAACCACTTTTGATTGGAAGGTTTCCCTCCCCCAACCCGAGAGGGATCTCTCAAAAAATGTCACAAAATAAATTGAAGTAAGCGTGAAAACGGTGGGTAGATTTATGGGTGAATGATGGTCTTGTATTTTTGGAGTTTGGGGGTTAAACCAGGGAAATGGTCCATTGGGCATGGATTCAAATGAAAACTGAAGAAAAGAGACAATGGCAGGGATCAAATAACTTGCGGAAAGTGAGGCAAAGTAATTCTATCTTTCAGCGCTTTGATAAATCATGATGCGGTAGCGGAAAGAAAAAGGAAAGGTTGATGTAGCAGAGAATATATGCAAAATTCCGAAAGTGTAGGCTGGTCTTACACCCGCTGATAGCTGGTGCAGAGGAAAGACATCAAACAATTACAGAAAACCATAATCCATTCGTTATAGTAGTGGTCGTACTAAAGTATAATGAAGCCCATCAGTTAGAAGAAAATGAAAGGTAATGCAGTCGTGATGGATTTAGGAAGACATAAACAATATGGTAAATACAATATCAATTGCGAGTAAGGAACACATAAATGAAGTCCAAATAGATTTAACATAGCCGAAAGAAAAGAAGAACATGCTGAAAGAAATCGACCGTGATGAATCTCACAGTCACAAGGAAAAAATCATCTTTATTACTCCAATTTGGTTTACAAAATAACTCAGCAAGTACAATGAACCATCTTGACAGAGGTTTCCCCCCAGCGCTGCCCTCATGCACCCCCGCTTTCTCTGTTACATACAACAATTATTTAAAAGAAAAAATCTAAGAACAATCTCTTTGCATTCCGGGAATCTAAAACGATTCGCCTTCATGGAAAATTGAGACTGCTAGGTGCCTCTGCCAACACTTTGAACCGTTACTGACGTAGGGAAGCTTGTAAATGAATTTGGCTAGGTGTGCATAATCTGGGCGATACCCTTGATAGAATCTTTCTGATGCTCATATTTAGTTTGACAAATTTTTTATTCTTGAGTGAAAGCAAATGCAGGGTTTCTTTAGAAATCGCTAGTTGGTCACTTGTAATCATCTTCACACAAACTCCAAGCTTAAGAGCTCGCCGAATTGTTTCAGCGCTGTCAGGTCGAGGAGGATCGAACAATGGCAACATCCCAAAAAACATCCAAGGGCCTCCAAGGATTTATTTAGATTTCTCAGGCACTTCCTGTATTTCAACAGCTAATGATCGCAATCCACACTCTGCAAAACTTGTCAAGGATTGTGTGTACTCGTCCAGCAGTTTCGGATTTCTCATTTCAAGAATATGATTTGGAGATCCTTTGCAGGCATGATACCAATTTCCATCAGCATCGATATAGATAATGGTTGTCTGCTTATCAACAGGATTGAATGAAACATGAACTTCTGTAATATTTGCTCGTGCCTCTCTAGGATCACCCAGAATGTTTGTAATAGCAGCATCAATAGCATCTTGATTCTCTATTCTGGATGCTCTCGCTGCAAGTAGGACTACTGTATCTCTATCCATATCCTTGTGTAACACCTCAACAAGATTCCTGTCTACAGTGAGACGATTTAGAGTATGAGTGCCGATTTTATCACTGCAAAAAAAAAACATCCATTCCAGCCATTTCTTCGATTGCAGTCATTTGCTTCGTAATTGCACCCTACTGGGAGAGACAATGAAATCCAATGGCCAAAGTGACATAAAGAATAGTCAGCATAGAAATGGGAATACGACTGATTAGCAAAACGAGGGAATTGTTGATTCCCTTCTTGTAATATCGATGTTGAATAGGATACATGACAATAATCTCCAAAATAATGCCAATAGCTATGGAACAAATACAGAAGCATCCTATAGCTGTAAGGACCTTCTGGAAATGCCCGACAACTTCTGTCGAGTCAACAAGATGAGAAGCTTTACCAAAGAATGTATGAACACCAGTAGCAATGACAACAGCCTCAATTTCTCCTTGCAAAATTCCAATCACTTCTTTGTGTATCTCCACTCTTTGGGAGTACAAAAATGGACCAGCTTTACCTTTCCTTCTTGTTTGGCCTTTTCAAACATTTGTTTATACTTCAAAATATCACTGGAATCAAGTTGTTTCCATCCTGGACCTAGATCTATGCCCCTCACTCTGGTGGCAAAGTTCAATGAACTTAAGGTTTCTCCTGAGTCACACTTGTTAGGGAAAATTTGCACAAACATTAGAGTTTTCGAGTCTCCTCCTAATGAGTCTTGGAGAAAATGTGTAAGGTTGGAATTCCTGTGGGGTATGTGGCTATTTTTGGTTGCTAATGCAGATATAACATCACCAAGAGCAGAAAGAGATTTTTTGATAGATTGAGCTTCTTTAAGGTGCTCCACTTGAACATCTGTTTTTGCTACTCTCTCACTTCCTGCCAGATCAACAAGCCACAACTTGCTCCTGGTACATTCCCCACTGATTAAGTTCTCTTCTTTTACCATCACACAAAGTACACAGTGATAGCGACTACTATGCTCATTAGCATTGGTAGAGCCAACGGCCCTTGCACTGCTTCTAGTTTGCAAAACTTCCCAGACCTCATTCATGGTGTGTACTTGTGCTTCAACAAGTCCTGGAACATGATGGACACCTTATGCTACCTTTTTTTATTTCAAGCTTCTTAACAGTATGCCCTGGCTGAGTTGGGGATGCAAGTAGATCATGAATCTTCTCATTGTAAACTTCCAATACACTTACTGAGATATCATATTTAAATAATCCATTTCTCTCATTAGCTACTCGAAAGAGCTCCTCCAATGTCCGATAGTTTACTCCCCTATTGTCACAGGTTCCCTCCATGGTAAATGTCTTCCCAGTTCTAGTTTTCCCATAGGTAAATATACACACATTATATCCATCCAAAACTGACATGACAACTGGTGCAGTATCGGAAAAAACAACCACTTGATCATCTTGAGTAGTAAAAACATGATCAAATTTGAACACCTTCTCGGAAGAACCATTAACACAGATGCTCAGTTCATCTTCTCTAGCTGTATCAAATTCTGCCACTGAAGAAGCTCCCAAAGATATTTCTTCATCACTCAATGGATGACATCTACGGAATACTCTGATGTTTCCTCTGAGCTCCTCGTCGGTGTTGAGGATCTCGTCACCCAAGAAATCGTGCACCATGTCTCGATGGACAGACAAAGAAGCGTTTGAACTCATTCCTGAACTCCTCGCTGTCAAAGACAGGTCTTGCATGTAGGGGGTTTTGAATCTGTCATCTGTCTTATCTGCTGCGACCTGTTGCAGCTCTTCGAACCGTTACAAATCGTTTTGACAAGTGGGGTATTGATAATTCCTTTGATGTTGAAACTCTTCTATCAACGTTTTAAACACTGCCTGATTATTCTCTGGGGATATAGACATAATTCTTCTCTTTTCTATGTTTAAACAATCTGGAACTCTACCTCTTCCAATCTGACCCATGCTCCGTTTCTCTGGTTATTCACTGACCTCGTTTCTGACCTCTTTTCTGCCAGTCTGGACAAGGGTTTTAGAGTAACGACTCTTGGCTTTATTCAATGCACAAAAACCCTAATTTTCCTCACGTCCACATGAAAAAACTTAATGCATGAAACCAATGAGGCATTGCATTTGAGCGACCGACGTGAAGAATCCTTGCACAACTTTGTAGCCAAAACCATTGCTAGGCTTCCACTGCATAGAGAACCTTTGCCAATTTGTGAGCTCCATATCCAAATGCACTTCGTGTACGATAGAAGTTTTCTTTGCTCACACTCCTCCCAAGATTATTATTTTCACATAATGGATCAACTACATTAAAAAACTTGGAGATAAATTGTCGACTATTACTATCATGGCCATTTGGAACATCAGAATACTTATCAATACATTTCTTTAGAAATTCCTTGCTAAGCAACAGTTTGCCTCCATCTGTTTGAGGTGGTTCAACTGTTATTTGTGGAAGAGCAACTTTAGGAACATGACCTTGTATGCTGACAAAATAATTATCCCAATCGAACTTTCTAAAATAATCCAGAAATCAAAATAAAACCTCTAGTGGACCCCGTAGTGATGCATGGAAAAGATGAAAAATATACAGGACCAATGTCTCCAAAGCATATGTAGAAATAAGTCCATGGTGAGCGCCAAGAATATAGCTTTCATAAAAGCACCATGCTTTAACAAGTATAATACTACGTTTGAATAAGTGTTTCTTCCCAATCAACAGATTAACCTCCTCAAGAAAGAAAAGGGTACCAAGTCCTCCAAGCTGATTGAAGGAGATGTCTACAACAATGTTTTCAACAAGACATTTCACAAGCTTGACCTTGGCCAACACAGTCAATTTTGAGATTTGTTACAACATCGGCTCCCTCTATGGATGGTACTTTCTCGTAAAGTGCCAAGAACAATTGACCAGGTGCCTATATCCATTGGGCGACCTTACGCGAAAGTTGTAATTTTGAGTTCTCCTGCCAGTGAAATCACCACCAAAAAATTTTAATGGAGTCGCCAGAGCATGTGCAACCAATATTTTCCTATGACCGGCTGCTCAACCAGACCTTAGGACTATGAAAATGTCATTCTCCCAGGGATAGATATCAACTTCGAAAATCCCCGACAACGGCGCCAAAATTGTTGACACTCAGAACTGAAATGAGTTGCAGCAAATCAATCCCAAGGCAACCTCAAACCACTTTGGATTGGAAGGCTGCCCTCCCCCAACTCGAGAGGGATCTCTCAAAAAATGTCACAAAATAAATTGAAGTAAGCGTGAAAATGGTGGGAAAATTTATGGGTGAATGATGGTCTTGGATTTTTGGAGTTTGGGGGTTAAACTAGGGAAATGGTCCATTGGGCATGGAGTCAAATGAAAACTGAAGAAAAGAGACAATGGTAGGGATCAAATAACTTGCGGAAAGTGAGGCAAAGTAATTCTATCTTTCAACGCTTTGATAAATCATGATGCGGTAGCGGAAAGAAAAAGGAAAGGCTGATGTAGCAGAGAATATATGCAGAATTCTGGAAGTGTAGGTTGGTCTTACACCCACTGATAGTTGGTGCAGAGGAAAGACATCAAACAATTACAGAAAACCATAATCCATTCATTATAGTAGTGGTCTTACTAAAGTATAACGAAGCCCATAAGTTAGAAGAAAACAAAAGGTAATGCAGTCGTGATGGATTTAGGAAGACATAAACAATATGGTAAATACAATATCAACTATGAGTAAGGAACACATAAATGAAGTCCAAACAGATTTAAAACAACTGAAAGAAAAGAAGAACATGCTGAAATAAATCGACCATGATGAATCTCACAGTCACAAGGAAAAAATCATCTTTATTACTCCAATCTGGTTTAAAAAATAACTCAGCAAGTACAATGAACCCTCTTGACAGAGGTTTTCCCCCAGCGCTAACCTCATGCACCCCCGCTTTCTCTGTTACATACAACAATTATTTAAAAGAAAAAATCTAAGAACAATCTCTTTGCATTCTGGGAATCTGAAACGGTTCACCTTCATGGAAAACTGAGACTGCCAGGTGCCTCTGCCAGCACTTTGAACTGTTACTGATGTAGGGAAGCTTGTAAACGCCTTTGGCTAGGTGTGCATAATCTGGGCGATACCCTTGACAGAATCTTTCTGATGCTCATATTTATTTTGACAAATTTTTTATTCTTGAGTGAAAGCAAATGCAGGGTTTCTTTAGCAATCGCTAGTTGGTCACCTGTAATCATCTTCACGCAAACTCCAAGCTTAAGAGCTCGCCAAATTGTTTCAGTGCTGCCATGTTGAGGAGGATCGAACAATGGAAACAACCCACAAAACATCCAAGGGCCTTCAGGGATTTCTTTAGATTTCTCAAGCACTTCCTGTATTTCAATAGCTAATGATCGCAATCCACGCTCTGCAAAACTTGTCAAGGATTGTGTGTACTCGTCCAGCAGTTTCAGATTTCTCATTTCAAGAATCTTCTCTGGAGCTCCTTTGCGGGCACGATACCAATTTACATCACCATCGATATAGGTAATGGTTGTCTGCTTATCAATAGGATTGAATGAAACATGAACTTCTGTAATATTTTCTCGTGCCTCTCTAGGTTCACCGAGCATGTTTGTAATAGCAGCATCAATAGCATCTTGATTCTCTATTATGGATGCTCTCACTGCAAGTAGGACTACTGTATCTCTGTCCATATCCTTGTGGAACACCTCAACAAGATTCTTGTCTACAGTGAGACGATTTAGAGTATGAGTGCCAGTTTTATCACTGCAAAAAAAAAAATCCATTCCAGCCATTTCTTCGATTGCAGTCATTCGCTTCATAATTACACCCTGTTGGGAGAGATGATGAGAGCCAATGGCCAAAGTGATAGAAATAAAAGTCAACATAGCAATGGGAATACGACTGATTAGCAAAACCAGGGGATTGTTGATTCCCTTCTTGTAAGATCAGTGTTGAATAGGATACATGACAATAATCTCCAAAATAATGCCAATAGCTATGGAACAAATACAGAAGCGTCCTATATCTATAAGGACCTTCTGGAAATGCCTGACAACTTCTGTCGAGTCAACAAGATGAGCAGATTTACCAAAGAATGTATGAACACCAGTAGCAATGACAACAACCTCAATTTCTCCTTGCAAAATTCCAATCACTTCTTTGTGTATCTTCACTCTTTGGGAGTACGAAAATGGACCAACTTTACCTTTCCTTCTTGTTTGGCCTTTTAAAACATTTGTTTATACATCAAAAGATCACTGGAATCAAGTTTTTTCTGTGCTGTACCTAGCTCTATGCCCCTCACTTTGGTGGCAAAGTTCAATGAACTTAAGGTTTCTCCTGAGTCACACTCGTTAGGGAAAATTTGCACAAACATTAGATTTTTTGAGTCTCCTCCTAATGAGTCTTGAAGCAAATGTGTAAGCTTGGAATTCTTGTGGGGTATGTGGTTGTTTTTGGTTTCTAATGCAAATATAACATCACCAAGAGCAGAAAGAGATTTGTTGATAGATTGAGATTCTTTAAGGCGCTCCGCTTGAACATCTGTTTTTGCTATTCTCTCACTTCCTGCCAGATCAACAAGCCACAACTTGCTCCTGGTACATTCCCCACTGATTAAGTTCTCTCCTTTTACCATCACACAAAGTACATAGTGAGAGCGACTACTATGCTAATTAGCATTGGTAGAGCCAATGGCCCTTGCACTGCTTCCAGTTTGCAAAACTTCCCAGACCTCATTCATGGTGTGTACTTGTGATTCAACAAGTCCTGGAACATGATGGACACCTTATGCTACCTGTTTTATTTCAATCTTCTTAACAGTATTCCCTGGCTGAGTTGGGGATGCAAGTACATCACGAATCTACTCATTGTAAACTTCCAATACACTTACTGAGATATCATATTTAAATAATCCATTTCTCTCATTAGCTACTCGAAAGAGCTCCTCCAATGTGCGATAGTTTACTCCCCTGTTGTCATGGGTTCCCTCCATGGTAAATGTCTTACCAGTTCTAGTTTTCCCATAGGCAAATATACACACATTATATCCATCCAAAACTGACACGACAACTGGTGCAGTATCGGCAAAAACAACCACTTGATCATCTTGAGTAGTAAAAACACGATCAAATTTGAACACCTTCTTGGAAGAACCATTAACACGGATGCTCAGTTCATCTTCTCTAGCTGTATCAAATTCTACCACTGAAGAAGCTCCCGCAGATATTTCTTCATCACTCAATGGATGACATCTACGGAATACTCTGATGTTTCCTCTGAGCTCCTCATCGGCGTTGAGGATCCCGTTGCCCAGGAAATTGTGCACCACATCTCGATGGATAGACAAAGAAGTGTTTGAACTCGTGCCTGAACTCCTCGTTGTCAAAGACAGGTCTTGCATGTAGGGGGTTTCGAATCTGTCATCTGGCTTATCTGCCGCAACCTGTTGCAGCTCTTCGAACCGTTACAAATTGTTTTGACAATTGGGGTATTGATAATTCCTTTGATGCTGAAACGCTTCTATCAATGCTTTAAACGCTGCCTGATTATTCTCTGGGGATATAGACATAATTCTTCTCTTTTCTATGTTTAAACAATCTGGAACTCTGCCTCTTCCAATCTAAACCGTGCTCTGTTTCTCTGGTTATTCACTGACCTAATTTTTGACCTCTTTTCTACCAGTCTAGACAAGGGTTTTAGAGTAATGATTCTTGGCTTTCTTCAACACACAAAAACCCTAATTTTCCTCACGTCCACATGAAAAGCCTTAATGCATGCAACCAACGAGGCATTGCATTCGAGCGACTGACGTGAAGAATCCTTGCACAACTTTTTATCCAAAACCATTGCTAGGCTTCCACTGCATAGAGAACCTTTGCCAATTTGTGAGCTCCATATCCAAATGCACTTCATGTAAGATAGAAGTTTTCTTTGCTCACACTCCTCCCAAGATTATTATTTTCATGTAATGGATCAACTACATTCAAAAACTTGGAGATAAATTGTCGACTATTACTATCATGGCCATTTGGAACATCAGAGTACTTATCAATACATTTCTTTAGAAATTCCTTGCTAAGTAACAGTTTGCCTCCATCTGTTTGAGGTGGTTCAGCTGTTATTTGTGGAAGAGTGACTTTAGGAACAGGACCCTGTATGCTGACACAATAATTATCCCAATTGAACTTGCTAAAATAATCCAGAAATCTAAATAAAACCTCCAGTGGATCCCGTAGTGATGCATGGAAAAGATGAAAAATATACAGGACCAATGTCTCCAAAGCATATGCAGAAATAAGTCCTTGGTGAGAACCAAGAATATGGATTTCATAAAAGCACCATGCTTTAAAAAGTATAATACTACGTTTGAATAAGTGTTTCTTCCCAATCAATAGATTAACCTCCTCAAGAAAGCAAAGGGTACCAAGTCCTCCAAGCTGATTGAAGGAGATGTCTACAACAATGTTTTCAATAAGTCATTTCACAAGCTTGACCTTGGGCAACACAGTCAATTTTGATATCTGTTACAACAGTTGCTATCTGAGCTAGGGTGTACAATTTAAGTTCCTTCTCATAGGATTCCTTTTCCATGGCTAGCTCTTGCTTGTAGGCTTCCAGTTCAAACCTTAGGAACTCATTTTATTGTAGGACAGAGGCCATTGTTGGTTCTGGTTGAGGGGTGACTGGTTCTTGTGTAGCAGTCATAGTCGCACTCACTGGTTCTTTTGGAGCAGCTACAGGATCGACAACTGATTCTTGTGTTCCAGCTTCTTGATGTAAAGAGATTAATGTTGAAGCACCCTGGGCTTTTGATTCTTGTGTCTCAATAACAATATCAGCAATTGGTTCTTGTGTTTTAGCTGTTGCTGGTTCTTGTGTGACAGCTATAGCTAGTTCTTGTGTTTCAGCTACTGAATGAGTAGCTGGTTCTTATGTTTCAGCTACTGAATGAGTAGTTGGTTCTTGTGTTTCAGCTACTAAATGAGTAGCTGGTTCTTGTGTTTTAGCTACTAAATGAGTAGCTGGTTCTTGTGTTTCAACTACTAAATTTGAAACGGATGATGTCGCAACATACTGGGCCTCTAGTTCTTGTGTTTCAGTGCTTGTGGGTGGAATAGGTAAAGATTCTAGAATTTGGGAGGTTGAAGGTGTACGGGGTTGTAACCGGATGGGTTGGAGGTTTAGGGCAGTGGAAATAGTGGTTTCTCTTGTTGAGGCCCTTGTTTGTTTTCTCTATAAAAAGGGTGGAAAGAAAGGAATTTGCTTTCGTTTGCGTGGGGGCTCTTCCTTAATGATGGGACAGGGAGAATTGATTGGTTCAAAACCATCACCAAGGATATGAACAACAGGAGTGGATGATTCTGGTAAAATGTGGGGCGGGCTTGGTATGGTAGGGGAGTTAATTGGGTTGATTGGGTCTGTAGACAGACTGTTAGGTACTTTCGGAGGGTCTGGAGGGTTTTGTGGTTGATGTTCCTAAAGATTTTTAGGAGTTTCAACAGCTTCTTGGGGGTTTATGGGTGGGTTGTTTAGTGGGGGGTTTTGTTGGGAAAAACCCTTTTGCATAAGAATTGAGCGAGACGATGATGGGTGAGGGAAAGGGCATGATTTTTAGCCTTTTTACAGTAGTGCGAAATATTTTTAAGACATCCGAGTAGATAATAAGGGATGTTTATCAATCTAGCGTGCCGTAAATGAGACAATATGAAAAAATCATACTGGTAGACTACCTGGTATCGACCTTCGCAGGTAAGGTAGTGTTTGACAAATTTTGCGACTTTCGGCCATGGAGGCGGCAATGAGCTCAGTCGGACACCCTGGCCTTTAGGTTCAATTTGTTCCCCTGACAAGAAGAAATCTTGCTAGGCATTAAGAATGATATGTTTGTGGTTGAACCAGTGAATGCCATTGGTAGGGAGACCCGAAACCTACGCTATATCCTCCTCTGTAACTGGGATCCGAACCCCTTGAACAATGGAATGATCTTCCTGAAGATTTTGAGCAAATTGAAGAACCTGTTGTTGCTCAAATCCTTGGAGCCTTTGAAAATAACCGAGCCATCCTGCCTGCAGAAAAATTTGATAAACTTTTGGATATAGTTCTAACAGGGCTGTCGTGGCGGGTTCGTGCCATATAACAGGGCCTCCCATAGCTAACCGCTCAGTAAAATGCACCGACAGAGAGTTGAGTAACTTCTTCTGTTCAGAGTGAGTTTTTTGGGTGAAGGCATGCAAATGGTAGTGAAACAAATGAAAGGATGGTGAAGAAAAAGAATGACGGTGCTGGATTCATGTGAAATGATGGTATAGGATTTCGATATCCCCCCCCCTTCAAGTATGGCTGACATAATGATTTTACATGAGTGGTAATTATGAGTTGGGATCTTCTCATTAACTATAGTTCAATTGTGTTTACATATAAAATTTACATACCTCATCTTTTACCTTTTGATTCCTACTTCAAACAAAATATAGTGCCTGTCCAGAATACTTCTGCAGTAGCCATGGCGAAGACCTTTGATTTGTTAGAGGAATTGTATCAAGGATTTGTTTATTGGAAGGACAAAATGTAGTCTGAGAGCGCAAAATCTTATTGACAAAGAATGCTGAAAAGTTGGTGTTTCAGCAACAAAAAAAGAATAGAGAAATGTTTGTTGAAGAGTGATGTTGCAGAAACTGTCGAGGAAGTGGTATTTCATCCATAGAAAGAAGTGCGAAAAATTGTTGAACGATGGTGTTTCAACAATGGGAAAGTGTAAAATATTGCTGAAAAGTGATGTTTGGGCAATGGGAAATTGTGGAGAATTGTTGATCAATGGTGTTTCAACAATGGGGGGAAAATGTGAAAAATTGCTGAATAGTGGTGTTTCGGCAATGGGAAAAATGTGGAGAATTGTGGAATAGTGGTGTTTCAACAACGGGAAAATGTGAAGAATTGTTGATCAGTGGTGTTTCAACAATGGGAGAAAAATGTGAAAAATTGTTGAACAGTGGTGTTTCGGTAATGGGAAAATGTGGAGAATTGCGGAATAGTGGTGTTTTAGCAATGGGAAAATGTGGAGAATTATGGAACAGTGGTGTTTCAGCAGTGGGAAAATGTGGAGAATTGTGAAACAATGGTGTTTCAGCAATGGGGAAGCTTGGCTCTTCTTGAAGTAAGATCGTCCTTCCTTGGTAGACCTTTTCTTTCATCGAGAATCTGCAAAGATCAATTGTAGCATGCCATTTCTTGACAGGGATTATTAGTAGACTAAATCTAATCTAATCTAATACTAAGGAAATTAATTTCAAAAAGAATTAATTGCAATGAGGGGTAGGAGCCCCCTCTAAAAAGAGGTAATGAGAGTCTTCCACACATGTGGCCTTAAAATCTTCTTTGGAAATAGGGTG
>ML846116.1:24128-35999 GCA_009831015.1 Picea engelmannii | reverse complement strand
GTACAAGTTAATGGTTTGTTACATGCTTTGGTACATGGTTGAGACACATATATAGTGATGGTATGTTGGTTATCTTGGTACATGCTTGGTAAAGGCATGTGTTGGTGATGTTGGACATCTAGTTGAGAGGTATCTTTAGTATATGATCCATGTGAGAGGATCTGGTTGATTATCGGTGACAGTGATAGATTGGACAGGTTGATCACTGAGAGGTTGGATATAGTGACATGTTGACAGGTTACAGGTTGATGTGACAGTGGAAGTGACAGTGACAGTGGTAGTGATAGTGGCAGTGCCATTGTGGTATTTATAGTTGGTCTACATTTATATTTCAGTGTGGTAGGACGGGGCAAGGAAAATGGCTTGTATCCTCCTTCCGGTTGGAGCCAGAGAATCGGGGAGTTGGAGCTTCCTTCAGGTTGGAGCGTAAGAATCAGGGGGTTGTAGCCTCCTTTTGGTTGGAGTCATAGAATTCAAGGAGTTGTAGCTTCCTTCAAGTTAGAGCCTATAAATAGGGGGTTGTATCCTCCTTCTAGTTGTAGCTAGAGAATTGGGAATTTGGTGCTTCCAATGAATGTATTATTTGATATCCAATAAATCATTCCATGGTTTTCTCCCATTTGGGTTTCCATGTAAATTATGGTGTACTTTGTACTTGATGTGATGTTTCTTATGTTTATATGATCATGATATATTGATGATATACTGATGATATATCATTGATTAAGTTGAAGTTTATATATTGTGCTTAAAAGTGGTAAAAGTGCTCATACTGATTCACCCCCCCCCCCACCTCTCAGTATTCCAACAATGACCACGCACATGGTGTCAATTTCGAAGGACATCTACCTCTTCTTTAAGTTAAACACCACATTATTTTCAAAGGACCATTTGATTCCCAACAATTCAATATAGGGATAAGAATCATCTGTTATCTTGATGAATTCAAAATCAACCTTTGTTTTCACCCCTTCAATATTCACTTCAACTTGCTCCAACTAGCCTATGGGATAGATATTGTACTTGTTTCCAACTAACTGGAGCTGTATGGGTAAAAAAATGAACTTAGGCTTACCCATTGCTTCCCATTGCTTCTTGGGTAAAATATTCACATCGAATCCCAGATCCAACATGAATCAATCCATGTCATACCCACCAAGCTCTACTGTCATCTTAAATTAATGGCCAATTTTCTTTTGCTTGCTGACCTGGAAAACATCCCTTTTGAGTGGTGGAGCTGATACAGTGGTGTTTTCTCCTTTTTCCTTCATTCAATAAATCAAAATTTGGGTTAAATTACTTGCAGCCTCTAGATCTCTAAGAAAATGCAAATAGTAGTGCAATAAGGTATTGACTTGATATTTGACTTCTGCCATGTGACCTAGGTCGCATAAGGATTTTGTGCGTGCTATACATTAAAACTCCTCTTGACACTGTTCTGCATATGCATTTTTCTCAACATGTTGCATCCTAGTATATGTGCATACCTATTCTATAAATATTTGGGTCAGGCATTGGGTCTCCTAATGTACATGAGCCTCTTCCAAAGACCTTTGTGTCGCACGTTGCAATTCTTCACATGCATGGGCTTCCTTTAGTGACCTCTGCATCACCCACTGCACCTCTTCATGGATCCATGCCTCCTCCAATGACCTTTTCATTACTCTTTACACCTCCTCCTAGATCTTTACCTCTTCCAGAGACCTTTGAGTCATCTGTTTCATCTCCTTGTGTGCTCTCTCTTCTTCAATGGCTCTATGTGAATCACGCAAAAATTGCTTCTGCTAAGAAGCATCAAACTTAGGGGGGCTGGGGTTCCTTCTTGATATTCGTGTCCATTCATTGACCTAAGCCTTCACCATGCTAAAATTATCCTCTTATCTTGGCCCCTCCATGGGTTACGACTCGGACGTATGCTTCCCCATTCTTTTTTTTTTTTTTCTGGCACAACTTTGCATGCACCATGTTACATTCAGTATTCTTGTCTTTCTAGTTATTTAGCAAGTCAGGACAATATTTTGTAGTATTATCATGACTATAACTAAGGCACAGAGAACGTGTGGCTTAGTATATAATCGTGAGATATGACCAATTTCACCGCAATTGAAACATGTGGGGGGTCTATCACCTCCTCCTCCATATATATGGCCACGACTGCACCCATATCCACCTCAGGGTCCTCCCTGATATAAATCCTTGTATACACTACCACACTCACCACCTTTTATCTCCTCTTGCACCTGGAATGCTTCTTGGGTGTTATCTTGCATCAAATAGAGGGAGCGACAACTATTGACATCATGGCCAACAGACTTATAGAATTCATAGAAGGGGGTATGAGTTGTCATTTGATGTTTATGTAATGTGGGACATCGAGGTTGCCCATTTATTCACTATCTCCAGATATCACACCATTTGGATTGTCTGGATGGAAATGGACTCGACACACCTGGAGCCATATAATTTACAAGAATTGGGCACTCATCTTGATTATGTGCCTCTGACTGGAAGGTAGTGCACCATACATGATTGTGCAAGACTTTAGTTTTTTCCATACCTTGCAACTAGATTACTAGGTTGGCCAATTGTGACTACACCTATGCCAACCTAGCCAATATTTCTTCGCCTCCTAGTGTAGCCTCCAATCACATCACGATTTCAACAACCTCGGCTTGAATTGTCACCTTTTTTTGGGTGAGTGGGACTCGAATATGGAGGAGAAACCCCATAATGAACCATTCTCAGTGTTGCACATCCTGGATCTGGAATGTCATCCTATCCAAAAAAATATTGAACCACTTGTCATAATCCTAAATAGTCTCTTCTTCCTTCTGTTTGATCTCTTTGAACTCTGTTATACATTAGGACTTAGACTTCAGCTTCTGAAACTCCCGAACGAGAGCTTGCTTGACCTCAGTGAGGTACCTTGCCTATCATGCTGACATAATGACCTTGTATTTCATGTACCATGTCAAGTCCCTATCCCTAAATGTAGTCTATAATTGTGTGATCTTCATCGCATCATCTATAACTCTCTTCATAGACCATATTGCTTCACATGTGAACCAATGTTTCTCTACATTGTCTTTTACCATTTCATGGAATACATGTAACCTCAATGTATTGTCTTGATTCTCCATCTTGGAACTATAAGTAGTTCTTCTTATCCAACTATTATTGGTGGGATATTTTCACACAACTATCACTTGAGGTAAAGTATTGTTGACTTCACCTTCCTCTTCACTTGCTTTTTCACTTCTTTCTTCTTCTTCTCTTTCTTCAACTCCAATATCTCTGTTTTCTGTTGTGGTTTCTTCTTGATTAAAAATGCATGAGGGGGGAGGTACAAAGGGGGGTAGGACCATATTCTTATGAAACTTCTATTGAGGTGACCTAAGGAGTTATCAATTTACATCAGCACAAGACCATCCAAAAATACCGACTCAACTCCCCCACCACTAGGGGAGCATCCATCTTTTGTTTCTTCTGGTGCACCGATGATCTGCGCCCTTTCTTCTAGACCTAACTGTGCACCAAAAATTGTGTGAACTTGCCCCTAGGACGATCCAAGCACTACCACTTCATGCCTCATCTCCCAATCAGATCTGCACACTACCAATTTTCACATAATCTATTTCTCTACTTAGCATGCTGCCACTTTGTGGGCCAGTCTCTTTCTTGCTCAACATATTTCCAATATGTTAAGTGCCACATTCTCTTCAGATTGGTGCCTCATGGAGCTGTGTGGCATATTCTCTTTTTTTTAGTGCATAACCATGTAAAATTTCCTCCTTAGACTCCCTTGATGCACCACAAATTTGCATCCACACACCATTCTTGGGCCCTCTCAACTCTCTCAAGGTTGTGACATACTACAACAACCAAAGGGTATGGGCTTCGCCACTCAAGGCCTCACTACTAATATTTCCACTACTGGTATCTTCGACTCCAAGCCTCTTTTCAAACCTATCCTCACCTTCAAACTATCAAGTTTAGCTTTATCCCAAACGATTGGCTCCACTGGTAACATGACTGAATTGACAACAACTTTTATTTTTAACCATTCATGCAGCATACATGGAAATTCTCCAGAGAAGAGCTCATGCATGTTCAAGTAAATGTATCAGTCCTTCCATTCCTTCGCTTTCACCCACAATCCTTACATCTCCCACAATGAAAACTTGTCCTCTTTTGCTTATATCTAGTCTTGAATCTCCTCATTAGAAGGATTCCACCACATTTTTCTTTTCCTCCATCAATTTCAACAAGACTTCAGGTCCCGACAACATAACCATTTGSTRGGTATTTTGTCRTTATTTYGGTTCACASTTATGCGTGCATTGYCCTTCCTAATGTTGGGGCAGTTTAGACCYAGGGTTTATCYAGAGMATGTCAAACAAAACCCCAAAGAACCGACATATCAATCCTCATCCGGGGTCRAGGAAATTATCACCCAAGATGCATAGAGGATCACARAGACCATAAGGTCTTGTGTTGATGATGAAGGATTAAACATAYTAAACACTACTGCAATTGGCATCCATATAACACATAATTGATACTMCATTAAGGACTAAGAATTAAAACAATACACATCCACATTCAACTCATTCATAATAGACATAGAATAGATTGTAACTGTCATATATTCATTAATGGAAGTACTTCATCACAAAAAAATTATACTTTGTGTTGAACACTTTCCTATGAAAACCATAGAATCTCATATCATTATTATATCAATAGGGGGAATACATATAATGCACCATGCACCTTTCCTTAGGACTTAGGCATATCAAAATGCAGGAATATATTCAAATGCATTACAATACTACATTAGGCTAAGGGTGATCTCGATGTTGGTATCTAACCTGAAACTCTCAGACTAGATGAATAGCTTCTCATAAACTCCCTAATATGTTATCCAACACTTTATCTAATATTAAACTTCCTTTTATATCCTTCACTACTAGGGAGCATTGTCTCTTTCTTCTCTTCTCCACTCGCTTGTCTGATCCAACTTCCTCGCACTCTTCAGGAACCTACAAGCGCTCCATGTAGACTTTCTGCATCAGGGGAAATATTAAGTACCTAACCTACTGCTAGCGGGAAAATCCCCCTATAACTATACCAGGGTTTAGGATATATACAGAGCAAATGATGTCCTAAAATTCAATCTAGTTTCTACACTACCCCAAACATACCAAAATAAATGAACATAAAGCAGTAGAAGAGAAGATCAGTAACTGTACCTTTTATCCAACGTCTAGTGATGATCTCCTCAAGCTCTGTAGCTCCAAAGACTGCAGGTCTCCTCCCAAAGTTGACCTACATCCAAGACTAGGAAAACAAGGATACAAGCATGCTATTTCTATTCATAAATTAGGGTTAGATGTCAAATTTTATGTATAAATCAAAGAAAAGAAAAAATACATCATCATTTGGGATAGAGAAAAGAGATTCTTTTATTCATTAAACAAAGACTGAAAGTTACAATCTTTACTGGCCACCATTCCGTGAAACTAGTCTGGGATCCTCTTTATAATTCTCCAAGTGCACCTTCAATAAGCCTCTTCTCTCAATATACTAATAACCTCAAGGGAAGGGAATGGATTGAATGGAAGAAAAGGGGATGAAGAGGGAATGTTGAGGCAGTAACTCACAAAAGGTTGCAACTGCTTGGGCAAGGAAGGGAAGTGAAATTCAGCAAAGTTTCACCACTATTATGCTTGGTTGTGAAATGAGACCCCAACACCTCCTTTTATATGAAAAAAGGATGGTTATTCGGTTGGGGGACGGGCTATAGCTGGTGAAATGGTTGGGAAACCTCCAATATCCTGTGAATTCCACCAAATTCCTTAGAACTTTTTAATTTTTGCAACTTTTGGAGGTATATCTGGGTTGTTTAGTGTGTAGAAAGTGTATGTACGTGGGTTGTCTAGCATGCATCAAGCATATGTATGCAGAAAGTAGTGGTGCAAGGTGCATATATGATCTAAAAATTGTTTTTTTAAATAGAGCTTCTCGACAGTGATTTGGAAAATTATGCAAGTAAGAAGGCCAATGCCATGTATGCATGAGTAGGGAATTTTAGGGCTATAATAGATTCCCCCTAATGCATGAGGTCAGAAGAGCAACTGATGGCCGAAATACATCACAACATATTCACCAATGCACAAAATCGAGTGAGCCCGGGACCAGAGTTTGGCAGGTGTCATTTGCAAAACAACAATTGTGTCTCCAAGGAGAGCATACCCATCCTCGGGATGAACTGAATCATGGTTTCCAATCAAATAAACTGCAGATCCATGTCATATAACTATATAAAGTGTATCCATGAGAAATACACAATGGATATACATGTAAAAATCAGTCAAAGATATACAAGTATAGTATGCATCTTGAAGAAACTAGTGGCGCCTGTGGCTGGAAATGAGGTCTTCATAGCTCAAGAAACAAATTCAAGATCTTCAAAACTCATGTAGGAGTATAATGGGAGTGTATGAGTCACTACCCTCAGGTCTTCGAAAATCCATCGAGAAAAGACTGGAGGATCTCAATGAGCATTCATAGAACTTCGTCGATTTCAAATCTAGACTTGACTAGAATCTCGGGATGGTCAACTCATGAAACTCAAGAGACAAAATGCAGAAAGGATGACTCAGGTTGGGTAAAAATTCCCTTGGACAAAATCTTGAAAGATGATCAGACTCAGGAAGCATGATATTGACATAAGTTTGTGATGCAGGAAGCAACACAAACTCTCCATATGTTTGGAAGAGTAATCAAATGGAGGAGGACACAGCTCTATGTAGAAAGAAATGATTCCTAAGGTCACACTAGATCCCAATTCTTGACGAAAAAATGGAAGGATGTGCTTTGTCCAAGGGAGACTATCTTTGTTGACGAAAAAAGAATGTATATTTCTCGTCCCCTCTTTTTGGAATATTTGATTTCTTTTTCTTTTTCAATTTTTAAAGAGATTGAAAAATAATAAAAGAATGCTACGTTACAAAGGAGGAACAAGTGTCTCAAGAAAGAAAACTGGTTCGAAGTGCATGGAACATACTAATGCTCAGGGCAAGGAGATATGTGCAGGATAAGGACACTTGGAGAAAATTCCTCCATGGTTCAAGGTGTCAAATCGCAGAGGAAAAAAGTGTTGCAAGGATTGCGTATAAGAAATGCTTCAAAGGTTCAGTTGAGAGCAACATGGAGTCAACATTAGGCCAAAGAAGAAAATATGAGACCCGCAATGTGATTAAGCATGACACAGTGAGACCCCTTCTATGTAATTTTTTACAAGCCCAGAGAAGGTAAGCTCGGTAGTTTTTTCATGTTTAGAGAGTCTGAAAAAACACAAAAGAAGACTCTAGGGAGTACCTTTTTCGGAGTTAGTCTAGTTGGTTAGAAAAAGCGTTAAACTTGCACCAAAAAGACGTCTGTTCAAAACCATTTTAACGAGTGTTACAAAGACAATATCACTCGGCTATCTTTTCATTTTTAAGGAGTCTGAAAAGAGATTAACTATGGAATCGCAACCTTTTTCTAAGTTTAGTCTCCTTATCCTGAAAAAAGTAAAAAAGTTGTTGGACAACTGAGAGGGGGGGGGTGAATCAGTTGTTACCGTGCTTAAACAATTATGCGTATTTAAAACTCATTACAGACCTCTCAATGATAATCACAGTAATGCAGGGAAGTAAGCATTGTAACATTCAACATTATTCATACATATGAGATATACAGAGACAGATATTTCCTGAGGAAACCCATAAAGGGTAAAAACCTCTTTTTCTTTATATGATAAGTAATCTTTACATTCTTTACATTATCATACATATGAGCTCCAACTCATTATGAGGCTACAACCTCTGTTTTGCAAGTTGCAACTTGCTGAGAGCACCAACTCTCTGTTTTCTCTTGCACCCACTAGAAGGAAGCACCAACTCCCTGGTTTCTCTAGCACCAACTAGAAGGAAGCACCAACTCCCTAGTTTCTCTAGAACCAACTAGACGGAAGCTACAACTCCCTGTGTTCAAGCACCCACTTGAACCTCTGAGGACACCAGTCCTCCCTAGCACCTCCCAACCACCCTGAAATGTAAATTCTTTGTTACTAAAACTTATTACAGCGATATAAAGTTATTCAATGGCTTACCAACCTTGTCGTTGTTCTGTTACACTGCTCTTCCCTGTCTGCATCAGTTTCTTTTTCACACCCCTTGCACTTTCTATTCTTCTACCTTTTATGCTCTCTGTGCCATATCCCTTCAATTCACCATTCCTCTACTATGCATTTCTTCTCCCGCGCTCTGCTTCCTTGCACACACCTGAATTCTCCTACACAGCGACGACACCAGTCTCTTCTTTGTTCCACATTCTTATAGTCTATGTGCTCCTTGTGCATGCAATATTCACCATGACTCTGCATGCTCACACACCTACAATCTCCTCCACATCAGAGAGTTTTCTCCACTTCACTCTTTCATAGCTATCCAATCTCTTATGTGCCACGTTCTCTCTCTGTTCTGCATCTTCTGCTCATTGTCATTCCTCTGCCTGATCATCATGGTAACTCTTCAGCTTCTTTGGCGATTTCACCTATGCATCCATCATCACTAGGTGTTATTCTAAGATTCCTTAGTTTCTCTAGTAGTTGAGTCTCTTCGTCTTCTCTGTCTTAGATGAGCTTATCCTTTCTGTTTTCAGCTACAGACTTCAATCCCCTTCCATCTGTCAATCGCCTGAATCAATAATCCTCAATCCACTAGAAGATGCCTTGAGACTCTTCATCTTATTTGGCGATCACACTCAGTCCTCTTCGAGTCCTCTGGCAGAGATCATCATTTGTTTTAGCTGTTACACTGAGAAGCCCAAAAGTAGCCCTGCGATCTTGTTCAACTTCACCTACACCGTTGGATTGAATTCATAGAAACTTGCGTTTACTTCGCCATTTTGCACTTCGGCATTTTGGTATTTCGACACTCCTATGGTAGAGTCTCTTGACGCTCCATATCCCGATATCCGAAGCTCCGAAATGGAGTCGGATCAACGGTCCACACTCTAAGTGATTCGATGGTCCTGATGTCTTCGTGATTTCACATATCATGATTTTGGGGTTCGCGACTTCGGGACTCCTATGGTAGGAGTTCTTGACATCTCCATCTCTAGATTTCTGAAACTCCGAAAAGGAGTTGGATCAATGGTCCACATAACTCCCTAAGATGGATGGTTGACAGGATTTCGGCGTTTCACATTTCACAATTTCGGGACTCCTATGGTAGGGGTTCTTGACATCTCCATCTCCTAATTTTTGAAACTCCGAAGTGATGTAAACCTGTTGACGTCACACGTGGATTGACATGTGTCGAATAACTACCACATTTCACTCTGATTCATGACTTACATGTGCCTGAAATGTTGAATCAACTTGACACTTTTCATTGCCTGGTTGTGCCACGTGTTCTTAGCTGACGTGGTTTGCTGACGTGCCTGTTTTGGGATTTTGCATTTCAACACTTCAGGACTCCTATTGTTGAGAGTCTCTGACTTCTCCATCTCCCGCTAACCGAAATCCTGATCTCCAATACATCGAAGTGGGTTGGATCAATGGTCCATGATCTCTTCGAAACAACGGCTCAGATCATTTCGCGATTTCGCAAGTCGCGATTTCGGTATTCTTGTGGTGAATGTTCTTAACGCTTCCAACTACCAATCCGTGAAAATCCAAAATTACATGGGATCAACAGTCCCAATCAACCCTTGATCTGACAGCTCAGATCATTTCATGATTTTGGCATTCCTATGGTATTGTTTCTTTCCTCTCCAAGTCACAATTCGCAAAATCCCGAAATGGAGTCTTTGACATGCTCTGATCTTCTGCCATGCATCCCTCTTGGATCAACGATCAATATTTTATCGAGACTTCACAAATCCATGAGCCTTCATTGCGCCTGATCAACGGTCCATATTTGGCCTTGATCTAACGATTGAGATTATTTCACGATTTCGCATATCGCAAGTTCGAGAGGTGAAAGGTTGGAGCATTTCATACCTTTGACTTTCCAGTCAGCGAAATGCGGAGATGTGTCCATGTGTCCTGCCCGTAGATGGATGGTCCTCCTTATTTCTGGATTTTGTACGCCTGCTTCTCCTTGCACTTTAATGAATGTGTAGGTTCTCCCTGATCCAACGATGGTCGGAACTTATGCTCAGATATGACGCCTAAGATCTATCCTCCTCTTCTGTGTGTTCTGCTTATCTACAATCATATCTGATGGTCCTCCTTCTTTCGGGAATTTAAATGGGATCTAACGATCACTGACGCTTCTCCTCTTGATCTTAGGCACTGCGTTTGACTCTATGCTAATTACTCCTAAGCTTACTTTGTCCTTGTTTTTCCTTCACTTCATACTCTGATCTTGCCATCAATGACAAGCACATACTGCCTGTAAAGCATGCCAACCATCCTCTGCACTATCTCTTCTGATCTTATCGAGCTTGCTCTGCAGCATCTTCCCAAAATACTTTTGGTGCCTGTCTGTTACATTCTTTCTGTACTCATGCCATCTTCGTTGCTATACTTTCCATCAATGGCAAGCATATGATGCTTGTTAAACATTTGCCAACAATCTCCCCCTTTGGCATTGATGGCAACAAAGGCACCCAGATTCTTTTCTCCCCCTTTGACATCAATGTCAAAGAGAACATGCTCCCCTTGAGCTGTTGCAATATTTTTAGGTGGTATCAGATATTAAACCAACGCAAACTTCCCCTGACCGGATGGACTCTCTCATTTGAGGCATGCAGAATATTTGTATCTAAACCAGAGTCTTCTCTTTCTGATTCTTGGACCTGTTCATCTTCATCTTTCGCTGTATCCTCTGTGGAAAACTCAAAATTTCTCACCTCTCTTACTAGGACTCCTTCATCAACCTTTTCTTCTCATGAGTGGATGAGTCCCCCTCTCACTGTTATCTCTCTGCTTCTGACTATTTTCCTCCTTTGTTTCTAAAAGGTTAGCTTTCCCTGACAAGGTCTTTCCTCTTGTTATCTCTACAGGATGGCATGTAAATCATTTTGTAAAACAAAATGTTGTTGTTGAAGAGCTATTGTCCTACTGACATACTGCATAATTGTAGCTTGTACTTTTCAAACAACCCTTGGATCTCCCCATTGATTCTCATCGATCTCTATCATTGCAATTTTCATTTTTCTTTCATGATGCTTACCATCCAAAGCTTTTATGACCATATTCAATCACAAGAAAAAAATGCTACAACCACTCTCATACCTACTTTTCTTTTTCACAGACAAAGGGTCTGTATCAAGTTTCTTAGGAGTACTGATTTCTTCCTTGTTGTATCCAATACCAGATTTTCCATTTGGTGATCTTTGACTATCCAAGATCTTATCCAGGGTCATGGAGTTCTTTAAGAACTTGCTTTGGGTGTTTTCCTTCTCAACCTTCAAGACTTCTTCTTCTAGCTTATGACATGGTTCTTCTCCTACTTCATCCATGGGGAAAATGCTAACTGAACATGCTTTTATTGTATCTGAATCTTCTTCTTTACTTGCAGGGGAGTATTCAATTTCAACATCATTAATTGTCCTTATGCTTTTATTCACCACTTGTCCCGAGTTTACATTCACCTTACATTCTTTGGACATGAACACCTCTTCACTGCCTCTGTCACATTTTTTACTTGTACTGAGCAAATTATGTTTAAGATCATCCACAAGCAGAACGTACTGGGCATCTCCTTTGTCATTACTCAAACTCATCATCCCTCTATCCTTGATTTTGCCTAGTTCATCATTTTCAAGGATCACATTTCCTGTTTTTCTTTTACTTATGGACAGTAGCTTATC
>ML846114.1:20314-36001 GCA_009831015.1 Picea engelmannii | reverse complement strand
GTGTCTCTGGCTGCAACATTTGATCTAGAAATCGAACAGATGAATGTGAAGATAGTGTTCCTACATGGGGACCTGGAAGAGGAAATCTACATGAAACAACATGAAGGTTTTGTAGTAAATGGAAAGAAATATTTGGTGTGCAAACTGAAAATATCATTCTATGGTCTAAAGAAATCACCAAGGATGTGGTACCAGAAGTTCGACACATGCATCCTTAGTTTGGGATTTGTGAGAAGAAAAGCTAATCACTGCATGTATTCTAATCACTGCATGTATTCCAAGGAAGAAGGAGGGAGCTTCATATATGTAGCTTTGTATGTCGATGACATGTTGTTGATTGGAAACAACATGGACGCAATAAAGGAGTTGAAGCATCAACTATCCTCCAAGTTCGACATGAAGGATCTTGGTGCAACTAACTTCATTATGGGAATGGAGATTAAGAGAGATAGAGCCACTAGAAAGATCTGGTTGAATTAGATGAAGTATATTAAAACAGTTCTGAAATGTTTCAACATGCATGATTACAAACCAGTGAAGGTGCCAATTCCTATGGGAGCAAGGCTAATTGTTTAACAGTGTCCAAAGACATAGGAAGAAATATATGACAAGCCAGGTGTTACCTATCCAATTGTTGTTGGTAGTCTAATGTATATGATGGTATGCACTCAACCAGACATCGCCCATGTAGTGGGAGTGTTGAGAAGGTACATGTCGACAACAGGGAAGGAGAACTGGACAACTGTGAAGAGAGTATTAAGGTATTTGTGTGGCATGAAGGACTATGATATATGCTACCAAGGAAGACCTGGAGGTGACAATGGTAAATTAAATGTACATGGCTTTGTCGAAGCCAATTGGGATGGATATTTGGATCGATGGAGGTTGACCAACAGATATGTCTTCAAGATGTTCAGTGGAGTAATAAGTTGGATGAGTAAGCGACAGGAGGTTGTAGCCTTGTCAACAATATAAGATGAATACATGGCCGCCACTCATGGAAGAAAAGAAGCAGTATGGTTGGAAAGGTTGTGTTCAGGAATCAAGTTTGAGAAGAGAGCTATGAATATAAGTTGCGACAATCAAAGCACAATATTTCTGGCAAAGAACCTTGCTTATCATTCGAAGACTAAGCACATCGATGTAAAATACCATTTCGTGAGAGGCATGTTGGAAAGTAACAAGGTTGTACTAGAGAAAGTAGACACGTTGGAAAACATAGCAGACTTGTTGACCAAGTCTGTGAGTGCTGTGAAGTTTTCTTGGTGCAGAGAGGCAATGGGCATTGTTACCCTAGGTCTGTGAACGAAAGTTCAGGAATCTCTTGATTTCAACAAAGAAGCAAACAAGTGGGAGAATGTTGGGTTTTTATATTCTTTGCAGTGAAATTCTAGTCGATGTAGATCGACTAATGATCAAAGTCGAGGTGGATCGAAAGTAAGTCGAGGGTTGAGGTAGATCAACAACAAGTCGAAGGTCAAGGTTAGTTGACCAAGTAAAGTCAAAGTTGAAGGTCGAGGCGGTTTGACATGGTAAAGGCATCAACAAAAATTCGAAGAGTTTAACCAATAAGAGGTCGACAGGCGGGCATGTGGCGTCTGACTGAAGACCTAATGAAGGTTGACTGGTAATCTGACTTGGAGTCGACTGTAATAGAATCCTGAGATTTGTGGGATTTGTAGCCAATGATCTGCATGGATCTGTAACCGTTTTTTGGCGCCATGTATTTAGGGTTTTTCCTATTCTAAAGCCTATAAAGTGGCATGTTGTAAGGTCGTAAAGGCTAATCAATGAATCGTAATATAGTCAATATTTAGAGAAATCTTTAGATGTAGGTTGTTGGTCATGCAGATGTAAGTTGAATTGGATACAGGGTTGTTCTTGCACATGCAAGATGGTATGATGTTGATTGTGTCTTAGGTGTGGACCAAGGTTAAACAAGCAACCTTTTATTCAGATTGAATAAGACAACAAGAGAGCAGAACACTCAAGGAATGTTGGTTTTTCTAGTTTGGGTTTCAAGGGTAAAATCTTTGTGTACTGTGTGATTGCTTTGTCATTTATGTTCTTGATTAAATTATTCTTCTCTTCTGATATATTTAGTGTGGAAGTGTGTCTCATTTCCTGACAACATTGCTCACAAAATGTTTTCTAGAGAGATTTATACAGAGGTCCAAAGTATCAGACCCGCCTTAACCTCAGCCTCAAACTGCCATTCAATAAGGGGTTATGTAAATAATCTTCATACAACATCCTTTCGAATTTGGATTGTATATCATGATGAAACCATTGACCATCGTCATTTACAACAATATGGAATTGGGTCAACTAAACATATATGCACGAATTCAATTATGCTCGTGGTTGAAGCCCAATGAAGGAATTCATCCCATGAGTATAACTATGTAGTAACGTCATGGAATTAACGCACAAGAGAGCTATTATAACCATAATTCTGGTAAGAATTAAGTACCATGTTTATGGACTTATCAACATAGAATGTACATATATAAGGATCTCACAGGACGAGTCTAATATATCAAGCTATATTGAAAGTATCTTAACCATGGTTAAATGCATCCGATATATGGTTAAGGCCGGAAAGAATTTGTTGTCACGTAGTGGAGTCGGGTAGGAGCAAGGTGTCCATTTCCAAATTCCGATGAGGCGTTGTATATTGAGTATGTACGGGAAATAGAGAGATATGGGCGGGCCTCGTGAGTTGGGTATGGCGTTTTGATAAAGTATCAATGTCTCTGTGTAACATAGGTTTGGAGGTTTGCGACATTTTTCATGGACTTATACTTGTGTTTATATGTGTTACATTTTGAGCCCTTTGTTAGCATTATACCCCTTGGTTTGGCATCAGTCAAGCGCTTGGCTAACGAGGAAATCTACAATTGGTTTGAGTATCTATCATGAAACAAATTAGCACCAACCAAAGTAGCTAGAAGAGAGCTACATTTGAATGGAAATGAGCCTCTAAACATAAAGTTTTTACAATCACTATCCACTTTCCACAGGACATGTGTCAGATGACTCATTCATAGCAAGAATAACTATCACTAATTAATATTAGCAGATGTCAGATGACTTATCACCACTATTTAAGAAACATCCTGCCACCGAAAATGACTCATTAGTGGTCCATAAGGGGTAGATTTTCACTCTTGTCAAATGCCTCTTGATTTTGGGTAATTAACTTGTTTCCTTGCATTCAAAGAAGACAAACTCTAAACCAATAAGAAGCAGTTTTAGGTCTTACTCCAAAACTAAAAGGTGGTTTTAACATAAATAACATATGCAAGAAGACCAATATCCTATATGATCATCATTAAAGCTACTTCTAATGAATTCATGTGTTTTCTAATACCATTTAACTTTAATCAAATACATAAAACTAAATGCTATTGATTGCAATTTAACCTCTAAAAAACAAATTAATCCTTTATTTTTATATACATACATATCATTTTCTTTATAAATATATTTTTTTAACAATATATAAAGGTTATCTTATTAGCTTCTAAATAAGAGATTTTAGTTTTTTTTTCAATTAACATTAAGCTTATATATTGTAAAATTATAAGCTTTTCAAAGTTGAGGTGAAAACGTTTTTTTTTTTTAATTATTTTTTTTCAATAATTTTTTTTAATTTTATTAATTAAAAAATATTGATTTAATTATTGATATATATGTTTTTTTATTTTTTTTAATAAATAATATTGATTTTTTAATTTTTATTATTTTCTTAATTTAAAAATAAGTTAATTTTGAATTTATATGTTGCAAAATTAAAAATATTGATTTAATTATTGATATATATATGTTTTTTAATTTTTTTAATAAATAATATTGATTTTTTTAATTTTTATTATTTTCTTAATTTAAAAATAAGTTAATTTTGAATTTATATGTTGCAAAATTATGGCATTTTTAAACTGATTTGAAAAAAAAAAATTATTTATAATAATTATTTATTAATTAAATTTAACTGAAAAATAATTTATTTTTGATAAAAATTCTAAAATTTTGATTATAAAAAAAAATTGATTTAATATTTTTCTATCATTATTAATAAATTGTGTTCATTTAATATTATGATAAAATGAATGTAAGATCCATTTATAATACAATTTGATAACAGTAATATTTTACTTTTGATTGATTTGACAAATTATAAATAGCTAACCCATTCATTTGTTTACCACATTTGAGAGAGTAATTACCATAGTTGAGAGAGTAAAAAAAGAGGAGGGTACTAACGATGACTCATGGAAAATATGAAAGTCTATTATCTCTATTGGTTTTTATGATATTTATTGTTATTAATTTATAATGTTATGTTTATTTTGCAAATTTAAGAAAATGAACCAAATTCCATCTTGTACAATATGTTCCATACGTTGGTCACTAGTAAATAGTGGTATGCATATGAATGTGTTTTCTCTCCTTTCTTTGAGGTGGGCAGAGATAAATCTCCTTATTTCATAGGTATTGTTATTTTCTAGAAATATAGTTTCTAAGATTAATGTTGTTTTTAATTTTTTTATTCATAACACAATTAAATTCACATATGACTAATTAAATAATGTTTGTCAATTTGTTAGCCATAAATACACATTGTGATTCGTACTCATGAGTTAAATTTCTTTAAAATTTTTAAATATTATGAATTTGATGGATTAATACTATCAAATTTTAATTACTTTAAATTTTTTAATAATATAAATATGATACAATTATTATAAATATAAATAGTATATTTTACTAACATATAGTTAAACTTTTTTAAATATTATGAATTCGATGTGTTAATACTATCGAATAATATAAATATAAATAGTATTTTTTTTTCCTAGAAAAAAATTGGCTCAATTAGATTATCATATAATTTGTTTACATTTTTAATCTCATCATTGGAGATTACATCAACAAGTATTAGTCACAAAATGTAACAAGAAACATCATTTTCTAAAAACAAAAAGAGTTCTAATACAGTCCTCAACACTAGAAACATCAAAATACAAAAAACCAGTATCATTCACTAGCATAACCGACAAATAACAATTCCTAGACCACAAGAAAAACAAAAAACTAATATGCCAATCACAGAGACTGAAGTCCCAAAGAAGGCTAATGAACTCTAATCTGCCTTCTGGGGCCTTCAACTCCGTTGATCCACAAATGATAGAACATATAGTCTTCAATCTCCTTTAGTGCCATCTTTGATAGTTTGTCCGCTTCAACATTAAAGCTCCTGTAAATATGATGATAGTTTATGGATCTAAATTTATTTAATAGAATCCTGATTCTAATTTTCCATCCTTCCAATGCTGAAACTTGTAGTTTACCCTTGTCGAGGAGCCAATGAATAATAACTTTCGAATCTCCTAGTATGTGGATACTAGAGATTGAAAAATTGTGTGCAAGTAAAAGAGTTTCCCAAGCCCCTAAGAGCTCAACTTTTGAATTTGTACCTCTACCACAATTTAGAGTCCACTTTATTAGTATCCATAGTTTTAAATACTCCACCTGCTCCACACCGACTACCATCCAATTTTGTTGCACCATCAAACCAGGCAAGTACAACTCCCCTTTCATGTGTAATCAAACAGTCCCGAGGAATTTTGTCTTTCTGTTGGTGGTAAGTATAGTTTGTTTGTATCTTGGTTTTGTGGACAATAGTCAGAAGGGACGGTTTCTAATCTTCAAAGATAGATTTGTTGCGCCCAGTCCAGATGTTCCAACAAATGAGTGTAGAAGTTTGTGATGGAGTTGACTTCTCCTCATGCCAAATTCTAATGCAGTCCAACAGAGTATTCCAATTCCAACAGTTTCTAACTTTCAAGTCTTTAATCATGTACTCCCAAATGGTTCTAGCAAAGGTACAGTGAATAAAAAAATGGGAGATAGATTTTGATTCCAACTTACACAAAGGACAACGTCCCGGTCCTTCCCAACCCATTTTTTGAAGCGAGTCCCATGTAATAATTTTACCTTCTAGTGTGAACCATATGAACGCTTTGATCTTTAATGGCATCTTCCAATGCCACATGGATCTCCTCCATGTCTTGGCCTTTGTCAAATTTTTTACTTTCATAATGCTCATATAAAAAAATTTGACTGTGGGTATGCCAGAATCATCACCACCCAACCACATTGGATTATCCTTCTCTGCGGTTAATATAGCCCCCGATTTTATAAGCGCCAATCTATAAAGATACCATTCCTTTTCTAGAGCTCCGGTGAGTGCAAGGTCATTGTTGCTCATCCAGTTAGTTGACGAGGACTGATCCTCAGTGTGAATTTTAATTTGATCAAGTGTCTTCATATCCCGAAGATCTAGAGCAGCTTGCAAATTTTTTGTGATAAAAGAAGATTTGCCCATCCCTAAAATCTGATCCTTCCCCAAAGAAATTTGTTTACCATTACCTAGACTCCAGTACAATCCATGAGTAATTAGATGGATAACTTTTATCATCCCACTCTAGATTCTAGAAACTCCAGACAACTGAAATGAGGAAGATCTGAGCCAGGAAACCACTGTTATGTTCTGTAAATACTTGTCACAAATGACCCTGTGCCAAATACCACTCCCATTAAGAAATCTCTAGAAAGTATTTGCAGCCAATGACTTGCTGAAGTAAAAAATATTTTGGATACCCCAGCCTCTGTATGATTTTGGAAGTGCTATCTGCTTCCAATTGCACAAATGTATCTAATGGGACTCATTATTATTTTTCCATAGAAAGTTAAACATTAGTTTTCTCAAAAAATTTAAAACAAAAGGAGGGCTCTCCAAAACATCTTTCAGCAGTGTAAAATGACCTCCAATGGAAAGACACCTGTAACACCAATTACTAATCCTCTTTTAAACTTTCTTAATTAACCAACCCCAATCTTCACTACACTGGAGACCTGATTTAATATAAAAAAACAAATATTTAAAACCCTGATCCAGGTCCAAGAAGGAGTAAGGGAAGATCTCCTTAAAAGGTAGCAACTCCAAATCTGTGAGTCCAACTTTATGAAAAGTAGATTTTGATGCATTGATAGCTAATCCCAAAGACTGGCAGAAACATTTCAAGATCTTGTCAATTTCCCACCATTCCTTCATATTTGCATTAGTCATAATGACCACATCATCAACAAAAAGTATGTGCAAGATCTTTATGGATTTTGATACTTTTATGCCAGACAATAAACCTGCATTTTGACTGTCTTTCAATAGTAGACTCAAACTTTCCATAACAAGAATAAATAAGAGAGGCGATAATGGGCAGCCTTTCCTAATACCTCAACCACTTTTAAAGAAATCAGAAGCCTCCCCATTTACCAGTACTAAATATGTAGTAGAAACTACACATCCCATAATCCAATTTGTCATATTTTGTCCAAGGCCAATCTGTAGAAGAATCATGCGCATCAAATCCCAATTTATACTATCATATGTTTTTTGCAGGTCCAATTTTAACACCAGTGACTTATAGTTTTTCTTCTTAATACTATGAATGCATTCATGCACAATACTAATGGTGTCCTGGATATGTCTCCCTTGGAGGAAGCCCAGTTTCTCCTCCGAGAGCGATCTCGACAGTATGGGTTTAATCCTATCTGCTATAATCTTTGAGATAATTTTGTACCTTAGATTACAAAGTGAGATCGGTCTAAAATCGCCAAACTATTTAGGCTTGTTTACTTTGGGAATCAGAGTAATGAACGTTGAGTTCAACACCCCAGGAATGAATCCTTTTAATCTATATTATTCCACCATGTCCAGTAGATCATCCCCGACAATATCAAAAAAATGCTTGAAAAATTCCACAGTCCAACCGTCAGGGCCAGGACTCTTGTCAACTTTAAAATTTTTAGAACCTTTTTTATTTCCTCTTTTTCAATAGGCTTATATAGGTCCTCATATTCTGTGTTATCCACCATTCTGTGATATAATGAAACCACCCTTACCTGTTCAGTAGTCGAGACCCCATTATGTAGTTTATAAAAATCTTTGCAAAGTGTCTGCATCACAACTTTTATGTTTTCCTATCCCCTGTAAACCTCCCCTGCATCACCTTTAATTTCCCCAAAAAATTTACTGTTCCTTCTGTAGCTAGAATAGTTGTGAAATAATTTGGTATTTAGGTCACCACTCTTCAACCAGTTCGCTCGACTACATTGGCTCCAATGCTCCTCTATTTCTTTAAGTAATAGATTCCTTTCTACTTCCAAGTCTAATAAAGTAACATCCATCATAGAATTACATAATCCCTTCGCCAAATGCTGGGTCCTATAGGAAATCTCCTGTTCCAGGCTATCTAGTCTAGCATTCTTTAGCTTCTTTTGTTCCTTTTGCCACCTTTTTGTAATAACTTCCAGGTCCTTTAGTTTCCACACCAGGCGTTTTTCTTTACCGGTCTCTAACAGATACTTTGGATCCTTCCATAAATATTTCAACATCAAAATGAAATCATTTTCTTTTGTCCACAAAGGATTGAACTTGAACGGGTAAGCCTTATATAAAAGAAAAATATCCAATTGAAGGATAATCAGCGCATGGTCATAAACAAAGGGGTATTCTACCCAGGCTCTATAAATACCAACCAATTCAACAAGATCTTCATAAATGAGGGTTTTGTCAAGTCTTTTGGCAATGTAACCATTTCCTGAACGACCATTTCGCCAGGTAGGTACAATTTTCCCCAGTATGATGTCGACTAGCTCGTTCTTTAGAAAAAAGGATTTAATTTTTTTTTCCAGCAGTCCCAATAAGGTTGATCCACTCCATATTTGACCCGTAGATAGAGTCAGATTAAGATCACCTGCTAAAATAAAACCTTTTAAATTCAGAAGTCTAGATAACTCCAGATTCTCCCAAAATCCTTTGCGCTCCAAGCAAGGCCCATAAACATTAAGTAAATTCAATTGTCTTCTACTTTCTAAGCAATATCCTGTCAAAAATATTCCACTACAAGTGAGAAAAGGAACCAAATCAAAATAATTGGGGTCCCAAGAGACCAATAATCCACCTGAGGTGCCAACAGAGTTTACTACACAAGTTAACCAGCTTGGTTTGAGGGAATGAAAAAAGGAACGGGCCATTTTCGAATGTACCAAAGTCTCTTGTAAAAAAACAATAGTTGGACGAGTCTTTTCCAAAGTACTTCTAACCGAGGCAATTTTCAGGGCGCCCCCAATCCCCCTTATATTTAGAGAAAGAAGTAACATTACTTCGATCAAGTGAGGGCCTTCATCGCTCTAAGGGCACCACCTTTGGTGGATGTATAAGGAACAAGGGGATCATTGGAGACAAGTGTCGATTTTTTACGGTCGCTTCTTGTTTTTATCGAGGAGATTTCAATGCCCAGTCCCCTATACCAAGCATATTCTTTTCCGACCTTCACATCCGTTGACTTCGAAAAACCGACTTCCCCACTCCCAGTATCACTCTTAAAAATAGACTTTGAAAGAAACAAAGGTAATTTCATAGTAGATTCCTTATCACAGATGAAGGGGATAAGTGAATCAAGTACCGCAGACAGAGTGGAATCTCCTTCATCAGGTTCTCTATACCCAGGTGGATTTGTTGATTGACTCATCCCCACAAGACTCGACTGTGGTAAACAATTATCTCCAGACTGAAAAGAAGGTTCAAGAGAAGGACTATGGCTAGGAACCTTTTGATTTGTAAAGGTATGTCTACCAGTTACAGGAACAGTATCCAATCATGAACCATGAGGAGAAGGTATAATAGAAGGTTGCAGGCTACCAGTGGGGGTATCAAGACTTCCTAAGTTTTCTTTAACAATCGAGGGCAGAGGGACAAACTTTTTAGTCATCTCCTTTAACCACTCTGATGAATTAATAAAATCTCTTTCCCAAATAGTCAAAGAATTATAAAAACCTGGGTAGAAATAAAGAAGCTTACCCGAGACAGAGCAGTTGTTGTCCCTGGGAATAGTATCAGATCTATCTACTTAAGTCACACCCGGACCATAAAACCCCATCTCCATGGATAATTCTGGCATGCAGTAGTTAGGTTTAGTCTCTTCCTATAGTAAATATTCATTTACAACACCTTTACAATCCCTCCTGAGATGAGAGGTACTTCTGCAAATGCTACACCGGAACAGAATGTCGAGATAATCTAATTTCTGAAGAAAGTGCTTTCCGCGCCACTTAATATCTAAAGTTTCTGGCAAACCTTGGTGTATATCAAGCTCAATCAGTACTCTACCAACTTTCCTAGTAGGTGCAATGATAACACCTCTATCAACCATTAAAAATTTCTCAAGTGAGTTTCCAATTGTCGTAAGTGCTCCTTCATTCCACAAAAACAATGGAAGTCCCGGTAACAAAACCCAGAGGTGCCTTAATGAGAAATACTTTGTTTCAGGGTTAAATGCTATCCTCCAACATTTAAGCATGAGGCTATTCATCCCATTTACCCATACTCCATCTAACAGAGTAGTCACATCTTCAGGACAATTGCAGAGAAATCCTAACCAACCTTTTGACAAGAAAAAGGTCTCCGGGATATAACCTAAGACTGGGAGCCATACTCGTTCTAACCATACAGATAACTTTTCTGCATTCAAATTTTTGTATGCAAATCTCCCTACAATACCACAAAGTTCCATCTGGCATGTATCTTCCAGTCCTATATCAGAGCCTAGGACCATTTTTCCTAATGGTTTTCTTTGTCGCCCACTGTTTGTGTCCCTTCCGGATAGTAGCAGTACCTTTTGAATTTTGTCTCGGGTGCAATGATACAACACTTTATTCCACTCTTAACTGGGTAGAAATCGACGGGGTATTCCTCACATCCTGTGTGATCTCTTCTTGAGTAGATAAGTAAGTTTCCAAGGAGGGTTCATAACCAGGAACTTTGGAAAGACCTTCGTTATGTGAAAATGGCCGAGCCACAGGTTCTGAAAGGATACCGGAACCAAACTTGTGAAAATGTGATACAAGACCACCCTTATAACAATCCTTTGTTACATTTGTCACTTGCTATAGTACCTCTTCTGGCTCATTTAATAAATCATTTACCTCGGCATTTATTATATCTAACCGACTAAGTGCCATAGCGCTCCACTTGGACTCCACTATAGACAAATAACATAGATCAAGGGCCGAGAACCCATTCCAAAGTCCAAGAAGGTGAAGGTATTTAAGGTAACTGAGGTATAAAATTATGACAAAGCCACCTGTGAACCACTATCCTATCCCTGAGAAAACAACATTTAAGGGTCCCAGAGTAGTAATAAATCACTACAATTTCCAAAAAGGGATAACTAAAAACACTTAGTAAAACATCCAACCAAAGAAATGGCTAAACTCCATAAAAGTCAAAGTAAGGAAGATAAAACTTCAATGAAAACAAAAACTAAAACGGAGAACCAACAAATACCAGACTCCTATGAAGGTTCCTATAAAAACTAGGGGAAAGTACGTAAACTTAGAAACAGTAGCCTGATAGGAACTGAAAACCCTCTCATTTAGAGTCGAAGTCGGCCTCGAAATCACCCTCCAATTGCCTTCTGGATTTTTCCCGCCTTTTAAAATTTGAAAAGTTTGGTCGTCTCCATTGATTCTCCATTGCACCTGCTTCACCCTTAAATAAATAAATAATATATATTACTAGCACATAATTTATTTGCAATATTTTTATGTAGCAAAACCTATTATAACTCATATATATTCATACAATCTATTTGTAATATGTTCATACATACTTTTAATACATAAATATTAAAAATTTTGTAATATCATTCAAAAAAAAAAAAAAATGTATGTTGTTTTATATAAATTTTTGTAATATCATTCAAAGAAATTTTAAAATTTTTAAAATTGTATGTTATTTTATGTAAATTTTTGTAATATCATTCAAAGAAATTTTAAGATTTTTAAAATTGTATGTTATTTTATATAATTTTTTGTAATATTATTGAAAGAAATTTTAAATTTTTTAAAATTATATGTTATTTTATATAAATTGTTTAAGTATAATATTTAAATATCAAAAAAACATAAAACATAATGATATAAATGTTGAATGAATATTTCTAATTATTATTGAAAACATAAAAATGGTTATATGATAAACTCCTTAAAACATAACAGGCGTGGTTCATGTCATCAAGCCAAGACTTTTAAAAGCCAACAAACAATTTTAATCTAACCCATTAAAATCCTCCCTTAACGACTAAAATAATTTATAGTTTAGGTTAATATTGTGGGGTTAGGTATCCAAACAACACTCATGGTTTTTCCTCATTGAAACATGATTGTTTTCTTAAAGTACTGAAATCCTTTCTAACATATTTGTTTGACAGTACAAGGGACATACTTTTGTTTGAGTGTTAATGCTTAGGTTGGGATCAATTGTTTGATAGAACGACCAATCTCTTTCAAGCTACATTTTTTTCTCTTGACCATTTGAAGACAATAACCCTTTGTCCAGGATGCGTGAAGGTGTTGTAGCACCCAATCTCAAGTTTATCATTAGGTGGCTCTTCTGGGATTGCAAGAGCACCTGAAACAAATAGTTGGTCCCCCCAGACTCTATTTCCTTGGTAATTTTACTATAATTTCCTCTATCATACCTTTAGTTGACTCGTTTGGTGGATTTCATCACCATTGTGTAAAACATTTGGAAGGCTCGGTCACATATCATCAATTACTTGAGCCCTGATAACATCATTAGGGGTGTGAATTTTTTCCTTTTCTACCATCGTGGAAACTTTCACTAGAACCACATTTTGTATCACCATTAGACAACACACATAAAAACCACTTGTTTACCACCTAAGAAATTTTTTCCTTTGGAGACATGGATTTTGGACCCACAACGGAAAAAAACAAAAATGGAAAATAAATAAAATAAAATTTCTCTAGGGAACAACCCTTGAACCACTAACCTACGGTGGTTGTAACAAATGACATTAGGAAATGCATTCACCTTCCATACATGCTAACTTGGTCCTAACCTCTTCTTCTCATTTTAACCCCCCCCACCAAAGAAAAATTAGCCATCCACTACCAATCATGGGGAGTAAGAAGAACACATAAAGTAGGACTTGACCTATGAAGTTTCCTCTCATGTGGGTAACACATCGTCCCACTAGATCTACTTCATGATTAGGACCCAATCATCTAAATTTGGGGACACATATTCTACCTAGTCGAGTAACATGATGTCTTTAGATAATAATAATAACATATTTTGAGTTGTGTCATCCATATGAATTTCATGCAAATCCAAGAAATAATTATTAAACATCTATTTTTTTCCACGTCATCGAACATTTGGTCAAACAAATATATTGATTCGTAAATATAACCCCTAACTTTTTTTAATTATATCCATTGCATTATACTTTTAGTAACTAGAATAATTCCATCTTAATCACAATAACTCCTTTGGACACACCTAACACCTATGATACCTAACTTATCAACTCTCATTCCTTATAACCCTAATCCCTCAACACTATAACCACTCATTCATATAAACCCTTTTTATTACTTCAATTAACTAGTTTTCAATATTATTTCCATATTGAATAAACAATGGTGGGTTCATCGAATTCTTTGTCTTCATATAATTTAAAGTCTGTTTCTATAAGCTCATATACTAATAGAACGAATTTCAAATAGGGCGGTCAAGTAGGTATCTGAATTCCTCGAGGGCGACTTTCGCATCACTATCCACAAAAAGCACGCCGTCGCCTATGCATTCCACCAAGAGTTTACCGGTGGGTGCGTCTTTCACTCTTCTAGAACACTAAAACCTTGGCCATGATAACTATGGTGAGATCTCCACCCTTGTTCCATGGATCGAACCAATAAAACTGGATGAAAATATCAAATCTGACACGTAGGAAAGGAGCGACAATTATCCATCTTATAACCCTAATACAATTCATCCTAGAATTGGAAATAAACATCAAAGTGTTTTAACTAGAAGACATGTGCAAAAAACAATTATCCATCTTATAACCCTAATACAATTCATCCTAGAATTGGAAATAAACATCAAAGTGTTTTAACTAGAAGACATGTGCAAAAAACCTTTATCAAGACCTAATGCGCCCCAAGATAAAAAAATTCCTACAAATTGTGATACGTCATCTTCTAGTACAGAAACAAATTTAGAGATAATGAGATGGCTCTCTACAGTTTTACTATGAATCATCATGGTGTGGTGTTGTTCCAAAAGCAAAAAATTGATTCCTTAAATTCCAAGAGTGCAAATTATGTTCAAGTCACTACGAGGGGAAATCTCTAAGAATACAAAAATTATCCAAGCCTTTTACCAATTTGAATGATCAGATCATTCCGTTCAAAAGTGTTGGCGTTATTTCATATCTCCTAAGCAACCTAGTGACACTATATAAAGAGTTATACAATAGATCCACATATGGTGCAAGCCTTGCATCTAGTGTGATTTCCATTATAGGAGAGATTTTTTCATATTGTGACTATAGTTTCATCATTGCCCCTTCCAAATTCCTATGAGAAAACTTAGGCCTATATATCATGTCTAGTGTGTGCATCCCTAACCAAGGAGAGGTTACATTAATGCTTTTTTGTGGACCTCATAATAAATGAAATCATCGCAGAAAATTGGAATCATAAAAATATTATGTGTGACTACAATCTATGCTTGAATTCATTGTTGATAGTGGCAATGAGAAGAACAACAAAGGTCATCAAGAAGATGAAGTTGTTAATGACATTGTACCCCTAGCCATACATTATAGTTTGATTGATCCAAGGATGAGACATTTGCATCAATAAGCAATGTTACTTACACTACAACATCAATCCCTTCAAAGATGAGGCACTGTAATGATCCCAAGCCAAATTCTTTCTTGAAATCACTAACTACTACTAATTTATACAAGATTCATCAACACATAGAGATCACAATATATTCAAGATGTAGAAGCACAAGCAAAGATCTGACCTTTTTATTGTGAGCAATGTAAGATCAATACAATAGATGGTTGATCTGGCATAAACCTCAGATGGTCGTACAAGCAATAGCTATGAGCTGCTACAAAATGCTCCCGACAATACAAAATAAGCCTCCAAAGGTTGGATATACAATGAGGACTGAATCAAGCATATCTGAGGTGTACTAATGCTCAACCTCCAAGCTGGAAAGTGCCACATCCTGCTAGAATGTTGAAGCGCTCGATAATTTTGCCCTGCTACCAAAAGTGTCCAATCATCCCGAGAAATATGCCAAATGATAGATCGGGCAACTGTAAGGACAATCCAGATGTCCAAATTCCCAAATCCACTCTCAAACCCCGTAGATCTGAATTCCTCTGTGAATGGTGTGCCCCACTGGATGACTGAAACCCTAGCTGGTTCGACCCTGATGAAGGAGGCCTCCAAATGCTCTGAAACTTTCCAAGAATATAGATCGGGCTATGAGAATCCCGTGGGAGAATTTTTGGACTCAGATCTCAAGCAGATCTCCCTAGATTTGAGTTTTACTGAATCATAGGACGTCCCTTATGGCTCCAAGCGTCCCAATCTGCAGACAAATGTAGAATGATGATAACCCTCCAGAAAAGCCCTCAAACTGATGGTCCTGCCCCTACAAACAAAACCCAACTGTCGGAATGGCCCCAGGCCCTCAGGATAAGCTGGATCGAACCTCCCTCTAGA
>ML846114.1:0-13738 GCA_009831015.1 Picea engelmannii | reverse complement strand
AAAGTGTCCAATCATCCCGAGAAATATGCCAAATGATAGATCGGGCAACTGTAAGGACAACCCAGATGTCCAAATTCCCAAATCCACTCTCAAACCCCGTAGATCTGAATTCCTCCCTGAATGGTGTGCCCCACTAGATGACTAAAACCCTAGCTGGTTCAGCCTTGATGAAGGAGGCCTCCAAATGCTCTGAAACTCTCCAAGAATATAGATCGGACTATAAGAATCTCGTGGGAGAAGTTTCGGACTCAGATCTCAAGCAGATCTCCCTAGATTTGAGTTTTACTGAATCATAGGGCGTTCCTTATGGCTCCAAGACGTTCCAATCTGTAGACAAATGTAGAATGATGATAACCCTCCAGAAAATCCCTCAAACTGATGGTCCTGCCCCTACAAACAAAACCCAAATGTCAGAATGGCCCCATGCCCTCAGGATAAGCTGGATCGAACCTCCCTCTAGATGATGGTGCACCCTTGCTGGAAGCACAAGAATAGTACGACATGCTACCTTCTAAAGCATTAGATGGATATGGGCTGAGACTAGAATGGTGTGGAGGAGTCTTTCATCCCCGAGACCAAGCTGCGGAACAAGGTGAGTGGATATTTCACCACTGAGTTTCTCACAAGGGTTTGTACAACAAACCCCCAAACTGAATGCTCAAGAGCAATAGCAAATGCTAATCCAGAACCAGAATGAGTAATAGGTGCACCCCAGCCTCTTACTTATACTTTTCCTTCTAATTCTCTGTTGAGTTAGGTTAACTCCCAGGGTTAATCTTCTATTCGTCCGTTGAGTTATCTTTTACTCCTTTATCCTTTTCCTTTCTTAAGTCAACTTAAAAATATAACTTTTAATTTCTTGATTCCCCCCCCCCCCTCAATGTGAGACTATGACCTGGTGGGGGTGCCCAGGCCACTGAGTCTCCTCATCACCTCTCTAAGAGGTGGGGGACATTACAGGCACTATGTGTGATTTCCCTGCTTGAAGTTTGTGATGTTATTTTAGTACACCCATATATGTGGAAGTGTTGTGTTGTTTTGAGTTTTGGCCCCACAATGTCATTGTTACTTTGGGAGGTCAACAACACATGATACCCAAGATATCATCGACCACTGCAGTCTCTATGATCATGATTATTTAGTGCAGGAACGTAATATTTCAAATTGAGAGATTATCCTCTTCATGGTTCAGTCAGAAGAAAAACAAAATATCACCATGACCACCAAGGCCTCTGTAAGGGATCACTATACACAACCAAGTCAAGGGAACATAATAGTTGAAGAATATAAAGATACATTTGTCTCACCTATAAGGGTACCTTTGCATTATCAAGTAAAGCATGTAATTCATTGAACACTGGGTGCCCCTTTACCTGATGGCCCAATATACAAATTATCTCTTCTATTGAACGGTGAGATCAAATTTCATATTCAAGAGTTAGTACATGTTAGGACCCATAAATGTCCCTTTTTCATTATATTTTTTTTCTCATTCAACCTTATCATTTCTATGCTAAAATGTCTAATATAATGTTTGCTAAGACCCTTTTTCCCAAGGTATGAATCATTGATATTGCTTTTGTATTCTTATTTACTTAACATGTTTGATTGGTAGCGTTTCTCATATTTTATCCATGAATGTTCAACTAATGATCAAAATGTGTAGATTAATGAAAAAAATCCAAGTCTTGAAGAAATATCATTGTTGTTACACCAGCTGTTACAGCTGTGCGTCAGTCCTGCATGTTGTTACACGACTACAACAATTGCGCACCTTTCTTGGGCGCTGTTACACCTGCTGCAATAGATTTCCACTGATCCTGGAAGCTGGTATATCATTCAAATCCATATCCTGAAGACGAATCCTCAAGGTTGTTACACATTTTGGCTCACGCTGGTGATCAAGATCATTTCTAGATTTTGTGATGATGACAGATTTTTTATATCATACAAACAGCTTGAGAATCTTCGATTCTCAAGGTTGTTCTGAGTCTGTTTCAACTAAATGTATCTATCTTTAAATAATAGAGTTTTTGTAACCATTAGCTAGTGGAGATTAGCTGTGGAATAGAGAGTGAAGTGAAACAATTTGTATCTGAACATTTTGGCGATTTAATAAAGAAGTGATTTGAGTTTCTCCAACCTACTGTAGTCTTTTCGAGTGGATTCAGTGAGAAGGAAAGGGACCACCTTCCTCACAGACTCCCCTCTATTGTGAATTTTAGATTAAACTGCTTTGATTAATCACAATTGTGTGATTTATCGGTTTATGAATTTCTAGAATACATTTGTTGTTACAGTTTAGTCCCTTTCTGTTAATGCGCATCAGTGTGTCTCATGAGAGTTAGAATAAATTGTTGTATACTGCTGGAGAATTGCTTTGAAAGTTAATTCCTTTTCTGCATTAGATTAAATCTATGTTTTCAAGAAAAAGTAAATAGAAGTGTGAATTCCCTTTCTGCAATTAAGTAGACTTCCTTTCAACAATTAGCACAGAACTTCCTCCTGCAAGAGTAATATAGAAAATTAGAATAGATTAGATAATCCAGGATTCTTATACACTCATCAAATTCTACTCATGGAGATTAGATTTCAATTATGCAAGTGTGATTTCAATTCCGCAACAATAGATTAGAACTCCAGCTATGTCAGCAACTTGTGTTAGTGTTCATCTTTTCAATTCTGTTTCTTTTAGTGTTAATTTACCTTACTGCAATTTGATTAATGTTTGCTTTCATAATCTAACATAGACTGTGCACAATTATCTTACAATAACAAAACTTCCCTGGGTTTGACAATTCATATTGAACACCTTAATTATCTATTTATTTAGACAATTAAAGTGCACAATAGTACAAAAGGGCCACATTCGACTAGACCCCTCACCTTGCAAGAGATAGATTTCATTGGCTTAGAATAAGCATGAGACATGGAAACTTTGTATTGATTACAAATCCATCAAAAAAATAATAGTCCATGACTAGTATTCAATCTCGAATTGATGATAATAATTCAAAATCAACTCAAGGGTGCAATTTTTTTTAAGTAAGATTCATCTAAAGTGATGTTATTAACATGTGCCAATTGAACAAATTGATGTGGGAAAAATCAACCTTCAAGTTTAAAAAAGGTTTCTTGGAGTGGTTGGTCATGCATTTCGACATGATTAATTCCCTAACAATGGTAATGATGATGGTGGATGACATCTTGCACCCATTCACCTATTCTTTTCTAGTCGCATATATGGACAATATCCTTGTCTTTAGTAGAACCTAGGAGGAGAAATATAAGCCCATTTAGAAAGTCCTAAGCACCTTGCAATAACACAATTTTTATGTCAATCTATAGAAGTGCTCATTTGGCATGAAGATAATTCAATATCTCAAATACATCATGGATGAGCATGGCGTGCATGTGGATCCAACCAAGATCCAAGTCATTTATGATTCACTAGCCCCAAAGACACTAACAAAGCTTCACAATGTCTCAATATCCACTAGCTTCTAATGTAGGTCTATGTTGGTTTTTTTTCATATCACTTGGCCCATTAACCAAGTGACCCTAGTTAGATCAAAATCCATGTTTGTTTTGGCCAAGGAACAATATAAAGCATTCGAGGATCTAAAACATCACCTCTGCTCAACACCAGTCCTCCTTCTAGCAGCCTTGTAAAACTCATTCAAGATTGAGACATATACCTCAAATTATGTTGTAAGTACAGTCCTCACTTAGCATGGACATCCCATGGCCTATGACATCGAGACACTCTTTGACATAGTGTACAAGTACCCCACCTATGACAATGATATGTATTCTGTTATGACCTAAGGGGGGCATATATAGGGTTAAATGTATATGATATGACCCCAAGGGGGGCATATATGGGTCTAAATGTACATATAACGTGTAAATATATATGTAATAGGGTCATCCTAATAGTAAAGGGGCCTCTTGTGTAGGTATGAATAGGTATATATAGAGATCATGTATTCATTATTGTATAGAGGTGAATTGTAGTGTAGGAATGCAATTGGTTACGTGGAGGAGTTTCTCTTATTTTTTAAGAAGTTATTGTATAAATTATATATCTTGTGTTTTTTCTCCACGCTCACATTCTATACATGGTGTGTATTTCTATTCCATTATGATATTTTAAGCATTTGGAACATTACATTTGGTATCATAGCATTGATCCTAGGGTTTTGCTTCCTCAAACAAGTCATTTTGAAATTGTCGCTATAACATTTTTGGGGGACTACTTCAAAAATGCAAACTTAGATGCTATTTAGAAGACATATCAAAGTACTTGTGGCACAAATTTCAGCCATGGATCATTGTACTTGCGGAGATACACCCAGTGGAAGATAGGGTTTTTGACTAGTCCTATAACTAGTCTCAAACAGATGTTTCGGGTAAAACAACCATATGTTATTCATAGAAGATCCAAATTATGTGAGACTAGTTGCATTGGAAATAGGACAGTCCATAGTATTTTGGGTACTAATTTCATAATCATTTATCCAATATTGGACGTGTAGAATTTTGTACAAGTTCACTCTCCAGAATAGGTCAAAATTCAGCAAGGTTTGGGAAAGTTACCATAACTTTCATTTGGCACACCAAATTTTTGTCATACTTGTGGTATTATAGAGAGGACATTTCAAAATACTGCAGGTAGAAATTTCATACTCACGGGGTCTGAAATTTCATAAATACATCGAAAGAAAGTTCGTCTAAAAGGACAAACTCTAAATCAGGATTTTCAAAGGTATGTTCACTTAAAACTATCATAACTTTTGATCGAGATGTCTGATTGAGGTGATTCAAAAGCCAATGGAAAGAGAAAACACATAAGATTATATTGGAAAGTTTATTATAACTATTTGATCATTATCCTTAATATACTTAGTTTGTAAGTTGAGGGTTGTGGTTAGACCTCAATTAAGAATCAATGGAAATACCTAAATTTACAAGAGATGAATATAAAGATGAAATCAATCCCGTGGAATCGTTGAGGATGTTAAAAGAACATTGTAAGACTCCTTTTCAAGAAATCCTTAAGTTTGATGATGAAGCCTTCAAATGGTGGTATATCTTTGATGAAAGCACTGGATTCTCCCTCTCATGGGAAACTTTTGAAAAACTCTTCTCAAATAAATGGATCAAGGATAAAAAAAAATGGAGGGTATGCATAAAATTCAAGTGGAACTAAATGAATCAAAATAAAATGTAACCAAATTGAAAAATCGTAATGAAGAGATAATGAAATATATTACAAATAAAAATGATGAGTGCATTAAGATGCAATCCCCTAATGGATCACTCATTAAGGAGGTTAAGAACTTAAAGAAAGAAAAGAGTAGCAAAGAAAAGTGGGAAAATAATGATTGAAGGGAAGAATTGAAAAATAAAGATGAAGAGATATGTGGATTAAGAAACCATAATAAAAAAATATTAGATGAGTTTAAGAGATTGAAGGAAGGAAAGAAGAATTATCAAAATCAAGAAGAAACAAGGATCTTGGATGAAGAATCTACCAAAAGACTAGAAGAGGAAATTTGCAAGAAGGTTGAGGAATCCCTAAATAATGAAGAAGTAAAATACAAAATGCAAGCCAAAATTGAAGAAGGACATCATAATTTGATAAATGGGGCAACATTGTATCTTCAAAAGGAGAAAAAAGAGAAGATTCAAGAAGGTCGCCAAAAGATACTTGAAGAAGTTGAGCTTCATTTAGAGGTTGTACATGCCAAATATGATGGTATTATCTCCAAGGATAGAAAAATAAAAGACCAAAAAACAAGGATATAAGATTTCATTGTCTCTGAGAAGAATATATATGAAATGCATCTGCAAAATGAAGGAAAACTGTCAAATGTGAAACCATATCGACACCCTCATTACCAAGAAAGATTTCAAGGAAGAAAAGAAGGTCAATATCAAAATTATCAAGGAATAAGATGGAATACTTTTCAATATTCATGGAACAAGTCATCACAAAACCATTATTCAACAAGATATTATCATAGACTAAAATCTACTACAAATTGGAGAAGATTCAATAAAAATGCATGGAATCAAGGGAAAGAAACTTATGCAACAACTAGCCACCAATGATTACAACCGAAAAGAATTGATTTTTGATGGATGGTTCATCATCAATGGAAAGAAAAATCCAAAAACACAATAAAATCATATTACTTGGTTTCATCACATGCGAACCCTTTAATTGCAAAGCTTTGAAGACAAAGCTTTTTGAAGGAGGGTACTATGTAATGACCCAAGTGAGACATATATAGGGTCAAATGTATATGATATGACCCCAAGGGAGGAATATATGGGGATAAATTTACATTTAATATGTAAACATATATGTAATAGGGTTGGCCTAATAGTAAAGTGACCTATTTTGTAGGCGTAAATAGGTATATATAGAGATCATGTATTCATTATTGTATAGAGGTGAATTATGATGTATGAATGTAATTGGTTATGTGGAGGATTTTCTCCTATTATTTAATAAGTTATTGTATAAATTATCTATCTTGGAGTTGTGCTTCACGCTCACATTTTGTACATGGTGTGTACTTTTGTTCTGTTATGATATTTTAAGCATTTGAAACATTACATACTACATTATGTAAGAATGTTGGTAATGTAAGCATCATATTGTAGGAAAGGAAACTATGGAAACTATCATCCAAATTAACCACAAGCCCTGGAATTCATTTAGATGTATGGAAAATTATATAATGACCGCCATCAAATGTGGTCCCTGTACCTTCAACATGTCCATGCAACATTAAGTACAAGAAGGGAAATACAAATTTAGTTATTTCTACCTTAGCCAACCTCCAAGTGTGGCCCTAATAACAATGCTTATGAACACAATACTTTCAACTAGCCCCAATGGTATGAAAATGATCTTGAATTCACTGTTACTTACTATACACTAGGTGCATGTAAAAAGTTTCATACTTTCACCTCCATAGTGAATTTTTATGCCATTTGGACCATCTCTACATTCCTTCAAGTGAGCTTGAGAATTTGATTTAGTAAGTACATTATAATTGGGTGGTAGGGCACTTTGATATGGAGAAAATAGTGGTAGTATTACATAAGTATTTCCACTAGCCAAAGCTCTAACATGACATTAACAAGTATGTCATAGCATGCATTGCATGTGCCATCACTAAACATATTATCAAGAGGAAAGGACTATACACTCCTCAACCTAATTTAGATAAGCCTTGGGAGTTAGTCTCCATGGATTATATGTCAGGCGTTCCCTCAACTAATCATGGTAATGATTGTGTATTTGTGGTTGTTGATAAACTCTTTAAGATGACAATTGTGGCACCCTACAAGAAGCGTTTCATGACAAAATACATTTCTAATCACTTCTCCAAGCACATTTAGGTTCATTTTTGTTGCCACAGGGCATTGTTTCAAATAGGGACAACAAATTCCTAGATACTTTTGGTTTAGACTATGGTGAATGATGGACACCAGGCTAACCAAATCAACTATCTTCCACCCTCAGATCAATGGAAAAATAGAGTTAGTCAACAAGATGATTATGCATATCCTCAGAATGTACAATTCCAAGCATCCATGTAGTATATGGGATGAAATACTTTCTCATGTCCAACGTAGATATAATAAATCCCTTATTGATTGTATTATCGCACAAACTTTAGGTTGGGAAAATCCTGACCCAAACCATAATATGGCGACAACTAGGAGAATACCTACCCACTTTCACCTCAGATAGGTACTCCCGTCACTTTAGAGGTGAATAGATCACCTAAAAGGGGGAATCCCAGTTGACCCTAGGGGGAAATGAGATGGAAAGTGATACTTATGAGTGGATTTCCCTATAGTTCAAGTTTCTAAATTGAAGAAGGCTTGAGAATGAGTCTCGGTAGTGGTCAAATGGTTACCAAGAAGTTTGAGTACCTGTAAAGGATGATAGTACTTGCCCGAGACACAAGAAACATCAAGTATACAATCTATATGTTAAGTGGAAAAGAAAGTTAAGCTTATTGTCCCTATTTGCAGCAGTCAACAAAGATATATATCAGTGAAGAAGTGCTTGTTAGAGTTGTTAAACAAGATGATAAAAGTCTAACAAATGATGCAAGAGATAAGCTAGTAAATGCAAGTACAACTCAAGTATAAAAGCATAGACTTTAACATCAATGTAAGGTTGTTATAGACAAGTATTGCAGAGATGTATTTGCACCCTTATGTCTGTAGCAAACAATTTGTTACAGAAAAAAAGTTAACCGCCAAAACTTGTAAAAAATCCACCCGAAATATGCGCTAGGACTAGTAGATTATGTTGGAAAACTCTTTGCAAACGCTTCCCCCTCTTCCCCGGGAAATCAACGCAATGGAGACCATTGCTTCCTAAGGAGGGAGGATTGATCCAGGTGGATATCGGTGGCCACCCACCTATTCCAGGGACTCGAAAAAAAGTATTCCATCTTGACAGTTTTTCGATAGTTTTTCGGGTTCCAAAATTTCGAGGTCGTTTTAAGGCCCTAAATGACGTTTTTTGGGGATTTGGGGCCCAACTGACTGCCAAAGGAACTTACCTGGGCTAGTTGAAAATCGTTCTTCTCAATTATACCTTTCCCACTGTGTATCAAGTGCCCCAAACAGAGATCGTACGCAAAACTTACGCCCTCGGGAAGTTGACGTATCAACTACCTGCATTGGGGCCCGCAAATCTTTTAGCATTTCATCTTCCAGGGTTAGGGTTTTGGATTTTACTTATGTTAAACAGGTCTTTGGAGCCTCATTGTAACAATCATCTTCTTGTGAATGCGAGTAGCCGTCACATCTCTTCTCAGAGATAACCTGCCACCATTCTAGCGAGTCTTTCACTTTGTATTTTTATAGTGTCTGTACATTTCTTTCATTAATAGAAATCATGTATTACTATATATCTTGGCTTCTGGTTATATTTCCAATATACGTATGTTATATTATTGTTGTTCTTTCAATATCTCAGTGTATTTATGTGTTATATCTCCGCTCTCATTTCGTGCCGAAAATAATCCAAATCACTCTAGCTGCAAGTCTGGTCTCCTCTTGAGTACAATCTGCCCATAAAGGATCAAACTTAGGAAATTTGGATCGCCCACTAATACTTTGAATGAATGGCTCCCAATGGCTTGGAAGACCATTAAGGGTAATCATGACAAGTTCTCTATCAAAGATGATTTCACCAATAGCACCCAATTGACCTCTGATCTCTGAAATCTTCATGAAGAAGGTGGCAACTGTATTAGACTTCATCATCTTGAGATTCTGAAGTTGGTGTCTCAAGGCAAGTGCTCTATTGGTGTTGTTTCTCTCAAACAACTTCTTCAAGGCATCATACATCTACTTAGTTGTCTTCAAGTTGGAGATGTGAGGGATTAAATGGTCTCTCACAGAATAGATGATGATCTTTCTCGATTTTGAATCATTCTTCCTCCATTGAGATTTTTTTGCATCATAAGTTGACTCTGGTACAACTTCTTCAACGTACTTCATTAGGTCACTCTCTTCTAGAGTGATGAGAAATCTAGATTTCCAAGAACTGAAGTTGGTTGTTCCATCAAGCCTATCTTCCACCAAAATATGGTTCACCATGGTTGTTGGAAAAGTGCAGAAACTTTAACTTGAGTTGCAGTTGCAGCGAAACAACGAATTGCAAGAAAGGTACAACGCACTGTTGTAGAAGGTCAATGCCTGTGCAATAGTCTTCTTTTAAGAACAATGTTCTGATACCATGTTGGAGTTTAATGTTGTGCAATTACATTCAGTTACTTTACAAATTTACATGCACTGAAGCATAAACAATGAACAATAGCAGTAGTAATAACCAAGATCACAAGAAGAATAACCATACACAGAGACACGGGTACAGTAAAAAATGCTAAGACAAAATGATTATAATAGATTGATATATTATTACAATGACGAGTGTTCCATATATAGGGAACATATGGTGACCATCCATGAAAAGATGTGTCTCTTGAATAATCAATAACTATTTATTATTATCATTTACTTTATGATATATGATATATAATAATCAATAATCATATTATTAATTATTATTCTAAGAGAATGTCTTCCGATGTTCAAACATCAACAAATGGTACGATGGTTGATTAAGGGATTTCCAAGTAGCAAACCCATGCCCAAAGAAGACCACTTAGTAGGGCACAATGTCAACCACAAAGGTGAAGCAGGGCAAAAGGCATAATGTCCAAGCACATATCATGAAATCTAGAGCAATCTAAGATACAACATAATCCAATGGCTTAGGTATTGAAATGATGTTTACCATAATACTGACTTGTACCTCATGGAGCAAGGCCCATTGCCCTCTGGAAGCCAACTGGTGTGGTGGATGCCATCTGTAAATCTGTGACCATCTGTGGTGGTGAGTGGGTTTTCCATCTGTGCAAAGCAAACTGTTGGTCATGTAGTTTCTCGACACTCCATATCTACAACCTGAAGACCTCGAGACATCATCTTCTTAGTTATTCACAAAATGGGGATAACAAAACTTATAGTTGAAGTTGGCAAAAGATGGTGCACTATGAAATTAGAGACATAAAGAAAGGGATGAAGTATTGCATGAAAGAGGTGGGAGAAGCTCATTGTGGTGTTATCAATGCACACATCCGAGGACAACAATGGCAAGATGAACTAGAAAAGAAAATCTAAGACATGAGCTCCACTAGAGATGCTTGTGCAATTGACGCAACAATACACACTATACACTCCGGAATTCGCCGAGAGATGTAAATGTTTTCATGGGTATTCAACTTAGTAGGAATATGGAGATTACCCTTTAAGTCGACTATGTTAAGCAATTTCTTTACAGAATGGTGACCCACTTAAAGATTGCAAATGATGTAGTGACCCCCCTTGTCCAACTCACTCTTTTGCTATTACATACCCTTCCTAGACATCCTCAACCCCCAAGCAATTTAGTGCCCCTCCAAATGAAAACAACTTAGTGCCCCTCCAAATGAAAACAACAATAAACAAACTTCCAAGGAAAACTTTCGCACAAGGAAAAGAATGAAAAGTAGACATCCTCAACCCCTTGGAAAACTTTCGCACAAGGAAAAGAATGAAAAGTAGACATCCTCAACCCCCTAAGCAATTTAGTGCCCCCTCCAAATGAAAAGAACAATAAACAAACTTCCAAGGAGCACAAGGAAAATAATGAAAAATACATTGGTTTGATGAGGTTTAAAAGAAGCCATGATTTCAGTTTCTCTTTTTTTTCTATGTTTTAGTATTTGTTTTTAGAGTTATCTATTTGTTACACTGGTTTGTTAAATAGTGTGCTTGGCGAGTTATATTTATTATATTTGGCAATGCAAGGCATATATTTATTATATTTTTTGGTTTTAACTAGTTGGCATTATAGCAGAGCCCCCTTTAATATGTATTTCACTATTACTTAAAAAATATTAAAGTCTTCGAAAATCTTGATCTCAGAACAGTTAAGTCTTCAAAAATCTTGATTTCAGAACAGTGGAACGACAAAGATTTACATAAAATTGAACATCAATTACTCTGTGTTTAGTGTTTATCAATCGATATCATAAATCACAAGTTCAAATTACCTAACGTAAGTATTAATGTTAGTATTGCCTTGCGGAGGGCCATCGATAGATTAAATGAGCGTTCTTTGTCGTGTTCCATTTTTTTGGAGGTGCCATTACAAATCTGGAAGTGGTATATGAAACAAGTAGTATACACACAGCACTTTCACAGCAACCTTTTCTAACATCCATCTTAAAAAAATGCATCTCCCATATACACACAGCACCATTCACGGCAACCTTTTCTCAAAATGCCTTGGCACGTAATAAGAAACTCCCATATTGCCACTTCATCATGCAGATAAATCTCCCATGCTGCTATTTTCATCATGAAGATTCTTGCAGTTTATTGCTATAAAGTGTTGATGTGTTCAGTTCAATAATACAAGTTCATCACAGAGCACAAGAAACACGAAATCCAAGAGTGGGTGTTCGTTTAATCCAATTTGCTGTTTAACTATTCAATTATGTTTTTTATTGTTCTAGATATTTTGCACCTTAAACTGTCTTTTATTGTTGAAATTGTTGAATTACATTCCACAAATGCATGTCGGTAAGTGATTTGAATAAAACTATTTTGATGTCTTGTTCATTGTTCGTTGATTCAAAGTTTGGTCACTCGTTTTTAAGTCTTGAACTTCTGACACACATCAAAGGCTCTTTTCACCCGCCATACTTATAACACAATTTCACATTTAGTTCCTAAAATTGTTACATGAAATTTGAAGGTTTTTTTTTTCAAGTTAGCAAAACTCAATATAACTCCATGCTTATTAGGCACGTAGCTTGAAAGGTATGCAGCAGTTGTTCATGAAGTTTTTAACTGCTGCTTCAAACTGGCATAAGACGCTTTCCATGACACCGAATTTGCATCCAGTATCCATTTCAATGGGATGTGAGCTGCCATCAAAAAGAGAATTCCTAGCCTCGGATGAACCCCATTCTTCTTCAGCTCACCACTTGATTTTATTCAATTCCCATCATTTTTGCTTCCATTCACTTGCCCCACCTTGTAGTCTAACAAAGGGATGCCCTTGTCTTCAGAAGAATTACCACCAAGGAGATCATCAGAAACATGCTTTAGAGCTTTGAATAGGGCTGAGCCATATCACATACAAGAGTCTTCGAGCTGCAATATTTTGTTCAAATCCTGCATGCTAAAATCATCTAGGCATACTATTTATGTACAGAGAGATGATTGTGTACTACCAAAATCTGAGCTGCAGCATTGATAATGGCAAAATCAGGAGTGGCATGACCAGTAGGATGGCTCTGTTCATTGAAACAAAATTGCAATTAGGACCCCCGATGTGATCAGGTAGCTGCAGTAGTCGTAGTTTCATAATATGTTAGCGGTGTCATTTTCTGCTGCTGAGAAGCATCCTGATCCTCTTCATCATTTTCTGCATTCCATAGGAAATGGGCATATGATCCAAGAACAGTGCTGCAAAAGAGAGCCAATTAGTCAGGTAACATCAGTTTAAGTGGTTTCATATATTAAAATCCATAGATCTAACACACTTTTATAGCCATTTGAGATATAAAGCTTCGCACCCTTTGTACATAATCTATAATTAAATTTAGAAGTTTTAAAAGCATCATAATGACAACCCACCAAATCCTTATCTAGGCATATCTTCAGACTTGTACTAGAACAATTGGAACTAGCACAGTCATCTCAACATCAGTTTTTAAAGAGAGGATAAAATGCAAACAAAGCAATGCATGTAACAAGCGATGGAGAGGAGATCCAAAAAGAGAAAAAAACAAAAACACAGGACTGGAAAGAATTGGATTATTCAATAGAGAGAAGGAAAAGATACTAACCAATCATCTGGTGTAGCCTGAACAGCTTGATCAAAGTAAGATTTGGCACGAGGTGCATCTTTGTGAACATCCCATATCAGATTGGCATAAAGAGAGAGGACATCTCCATCTCCTGGACTTGCTAGTATGGCCCTCCCATAGTATTCCTCAGCTTTTCCGAAATCATGCTGGACCTAAATAGACACAAAACCAACAGTATCAGAATTTTTGTGTAAGAATATATTTTATAAACATTGTGTGTTGATATATAACCTGATGGATTGTATGCAGTTAAGAAAGCTGCATTA
>ML846113.1:0-45325 GCA_009831015.1 Picea engelmannii | reverse complement strand
AATTTTTTTTTTACCTTTTTCTTTATTTGTTCTCATATTTCTTTATATATATATATATATATATATATATATATATATATATATGGTTCTCTTTTCCTCTTTAGCCTTTTAGGTTTTTATTCAATGGTTTTTTCTCATATAAATTTGTTTTTAAAATGTTTTTGTTTTTTAAATTTCAATTTGTTTTCTTATTTATTTTAGTTTTTAATTAATAAAAAAAATGAATTATATTTTTTTTCTAAATATTTAAAAATATTGTTATTTAACAACACTTATTTTCTATTTATTGAAGTAAGGTAAAAAATGTTTGTTAAAAATGATATTTTCCACTATATTTAAAATGTATGAAACCATACTTAATTAATGACTGATAATTATATGAAAAATCTTAATTTCAAAAAAATAAATGGTGTACAACATTTTTAACATTGGATGAAGCATGTAAATATGATTAAAAACATGATTGAATAAAAATAAAAATAAAAATAAAATAGAAAAGTTTGAAAATAGATGAAAAAAATATCGTTGAGAAAAAAATTTGAAAAATTTGAAAATAAATGAAAAAATGAGCATTAAAGAAACAAAGTGGAAACCTTATGTATCAGAAAATTTAAAATATCAAAAAACTACCTAAAAATGGAGGAGGGTGCTACCGGTAGCACCATTTTTAAAAATGAGGTAAAAAAATTGACCCCCCAAAAAATGATAACTCTGTAGAGTTCTCGTTAAGTTGGTAACTATGTTTAGAATTCAAGATGAAATAAAATAAGCAAAGGAAGAGATTAATAAGAAGGGTGAGGATATATCTAAGATAACATTAATGAGTCACTCATTAAGGAGTTTAAGAACCTAAAGCAAGAAAAGACTAGCAAAGGCAAATGGAAAAAAGATGAATCAAGAGAAGATTTGAAAAAGAAAGATGAAGAAATATGTAGATTACGAAGCCATAATAAAAAACTATTGGATGAGGTTAAGAGATTGAAATAAGAAAAGAAGAATTGTCAAAATAAATAAGAAAGAAGAATCTTGGATGAAGAATCTACCAAAAGACTGGAAGAAGGTTGAGGAATCCTTAAATACGGATGAGGTAAAGTCCGAAATGGAAGCCATAATTGAAGAAGGACATCAGAATTTGTTAGATGGGATCACATTGCATCTTCAAAAGGAGAAAGAAGAAAATATTCAAGAAGGTAAACATAATATACTTGAATAATTTTAACTCCATCTAGAGGATGTACATGCAAAATATGATGGTGTTATCTCGAAGGATAGAATAATCAAATACTAATCAAAGATGATTGAGGATTTCATTAGTTGAAAAGAAGATAGATGAAATGCATGTGCAGAGTGAAGGAAGACCATCAAATGTGAAACCGTATCGACACCCTCATTACCAAGAAACATTTCAAGGAAGACAAGAAGGATGATATCAACATTATGAAGGAAGAAGATGGAATGCTTTTCAATATTCATGGAACAAGGTATCACCAAACTACTCTTCAACAAGCTATTATCAGAGACCAACAATGAATACAAATTGGAGAAGCTTCAACAAAAATACATGGAATCAAAGGAAATAAAATTATTCAAGAACTAGACACCAAGGATTAAGACCGAAAAGAATTGATTTTGGAGGGATAGATCATCAACAATGGAATAAAGAAAGTAAGAACATAAAAAAATCATATTACTTGGTTTCATCACATGTGAAGCCTTTAAATGCAAATCTTTGGAGACAAATCTTTTTGAAGGAGGGTACTATGTTATGACCCAAGGGGGGAATATATATGGCTAAATGTATATGATATGACCCCAAAGGGGGGGCATATATGGGCCTAAATGCACATGTAATGTGTAAATACATATGTAATAGGGTCGGCCTAGTGATAAATGGGCCTCATGTGCAAGTGTGAATAGCTATATATAAGAGATCAGGTATTCATTATTGAGAAGTGAATTGTGAAGTATGAAAGGTATTTGGTTATTTGGAGGGGTTTCCCCTATTCTTGAAGGATTTATTGTGTAACTTATCTATATTGGAGTTGTGCTCCATGTTTACATTTTGTACATGGTGTGTACTTACGTTATTTTTTTATATTTTGAGCATTTTGGATCATAGCATTTGAGCCAGGAGTTATGTGAATCCCAACAGATCCAATAACCATGAATCATATAGAGGATAAATGACCCGATAAATTCAAGGATGAAGTACATAGCCTCTGATTGATCATAGTTATGGATGGAGTTAACCTATATTCCCTACAAAAAACCAACTATTTGGTTTGCCTAGTGGTAGTGATCAATAACAATATCCCCTCATGGTTTCTCATGAAGAATGAAAATTTAATGTTGGCTCTTATAGTCTCGGGTAGAAGACAAGTGAAGAGAATGTATGTATACCTCCAACTGTTGATTAATTAATTAAAGCAATCATGGGAAGGGATGTACATGTATATGATGTATCAATGCCCATCCCAATGGAGGAGTATTTTACATTGTATGGCATATGTGCATACACCATGCATGATTATGCAGGACTAGGAATTTTCTCTCGTAAGCATGTTGGTTGATTTGTTTATATCTGTAATGTTATTTGGCATGCTTCATTTGGTGAAACTGTATTTTTGAAACTAACATGCTCTATATATGATAACATCATAGGTATTATAACAAAAGGGTATCATGATTGTAAATCTTGTGTACCTTCTATAAATTCTAGGTGGTCCAACTACCTATGAAATACAATGTACGACTATTTGAGGGTATTCCTCCTAGAAGACCACCCTTATAGAATATTTGCATCTTCTTTTAATGGTAAACCCAAGAGAACCCGTAGACCTGAAATAATGACACTAGGAGATTGGGTTGGGGAATATGACACAGAGTAGGAGAAGGAAATGGTAGAATTGTTTTATTCAAATGGGGAACCTATGTTCGATGATTCTAAATTTTTTGACACCTATGTTGAGAAAATTCCCATTGGGATGAAAAGAAAATATGTATTTTATGAGCTTACATATTGGGAGCATATTAAGATTGGCCACTTACTAGATCCCATGAATACATTAAAAAATGTTTCATCTTCTTTATGGAGTCACATATCATCGAATAAAAGGGACACATTGGTTGTTAGGAGAGTCTTATTGCTTAAAATACTAAAAAAATACATTGTCCAAGAAAATAAACTAGAGGAGGGGTTGGTCACTCTTGGTCCTTTAAAGAAGGTGATGTCCCATGGATTTTGAAGAAGGATGATCTTTCTATGATGAAGGATGTTATATTGGGTGTGAATAAATATTTTTTATATGGGTTGACTCTACGATTTGCTTCACTGTAGAAGGAAATTTTTTGGGGTTGAAATCACATGACCATTTGAACCTTCTAAGGGTATGTACGTTGAATACATGATTCTTTGTTTATATTGTCGATGAAAATATTCTATGCACTCACAATTTTTTGGAAATTAATGATGTGCATGTCTATTTTTTATTGTCATTATCCTTTGCTCATGTGTGGTAGTGTGAACCATGAATCCCCCAAGACATGAGACGTGCCATATCAAAATTATCTACATTTGTATGTTGGATCACATCAAAGGAGATTCATATGGCTAGCATTCCATGGTGGCGTCAAGAGATAGATAAGGTTTTTTGTATGTTTGAGAAGGAACTTCCCACAAGTTTTATGGAATTGCAAGTCCATCTTCTAATTCACCTTCATGATGAGGTTGAATTAGTTGGGGTTCTCTCACGTCGTTGGATGTTCTTCTCAGAGAGGTACGTGAAAAATTGTAAGGGGTTTATTCAACAAAGGGAAAAACCATAGGACTCTATGGGACAGGGGTACATAGTATACGAGTCATTCTATTATGTCAAAGAGTACATCAAGCGAATTGACGACATAGTAGGGGAAGACATTTGGGATGACCATCAATATGAGGAAGAAAGGGAAGGGGATCTACTCCAAACGAATGGAAAAAGGTTCTTGATAAAGAGAAAGTCAGTGATATGTTTTCAATTTAGTACAGAGAAATTGTTTACATTGAAGTTGATAATACATATTTTATCCCATTCTATTAATTTTGAATTCTTCTATACATCAACGAATTTAGAAATTGGTGTCATCAATAAATTCATTCTTTAAGTTGATAATATATATTTTATCTCATGCTATTCGTTTTGAATTTTTGTATACATCAACGAATTTAGAAATTGATGTCATCAATAAATTTGTTCTTTACAATGTGGAGGAAACATGACCATGGGTCATGTTGTATGAATATAAAGGAAGGAAATGGGACAGTGGTAGAAAAACATTCATACGGTTGAATGATAGAAGCATTCCTTATCCCGATCATTTAAAAGAAAATATGCCAAAAATATGTCCCAACAGTTGAGTGGTTGATTAGATACAAGAGAAATATGTAGTGTCTGGTCATAACCCACATGGAGAAGATATGGATGTACTGAACATAGGGATTAGGTGCATCAACTATATAATAACCTCTTTGAGTATCACGTTGTATTTATAATATTTCACATTTGAATTGTAACATGTATTATGTTTTTATTAATGCGTCGGTTATTAGACATATGACACCATCCTTTGTTCGCATTTTTATAGGTGCATTTGTTCTCATCTATGTGGGAATATGGACATCATTTTCACACTGAGTATGCTGATGATGGACACATCACACAAGATTGTGGAGTGGAGCTCAAGTTTGACCAATCTAGTCATGCTAGCCACCGTGATCAAAACCTAATAGAGTCTAGTCATGCTAGCCACCGTGATCAAAACCTAATAGAGGGGAAGTTAGCTTACATTGGAAAGATACAAGTGATCATGTAAGTGGACTTCTCATTGTTTCAATGTGTTATTTTTTGTTCCAAGTGGTGGGATACCTTTGACCAGATTAATGTAAAGGAATATCATGATAGTGGGATAATATGTACATTAACTCTAAAAAAATGTGGGTTTAAACTAAGGAGCCTTATATTTTCCCAAAACATTTCAACCAAGTGTTTTTTTACCCAGATGTGTTGGATGGGGATTGGTGGTTCGTACTGAGACATTATCTGAGATCTAAAAAAAAAAATTACAACAACAAGAATGTTACAATTCCAAGCGGGGAACATAATCAGGGTGATGGCAACGAAGTCTGATTTGTAAATGTTTTTTTTTTTACATTTATATTGTGGATGTGTCATTTTATTATGGGTATCAATAATGACCAATTATTTATTTTTCTTCATTTTATAATTATGTTGGATATGAAAAGTTAACAACAATTTACAACCACCATATTGAAAATACATTAAATAGTACAAGCATAACATGTGGTTTTGATATATTTTTATTGCCATATTTATTGTTTATTATATCAAATTTATGTTGTATTGTATTAACATATGTTTATGTTAACCTTTGAATTACTATGAATTTATTGAGATATCACAAAGTTAGGGACGTACAATAGTGAATATTTGTTTTAAATTATATTTTATTTAACAAAAAAATGAAGATATTAAAAAATCAAACCTCAAATTTTTTATTTTTTGAAAAAAAAAAAATCAAATAAATATATACTTACTTTGATGGAACTTCTAAGGGAAATTCCAACAAAATAATTTCATGCAACATCTATGAGTTCTGGAATCACAGCTGTAGCGTTGGCATTACCAACTTTGATGGAATTCCTAGCCTTAATTAGTACAATTATCATGGCCTTTACCTATTCCACTCCATCCTTTAGTTTTATAATCATATAAACTTATATTGATCATTATTTTTACATTCCCCTTGAAATAAGTGTCAATATAGGAAGAACATGGAAATTCTAAAACTATCTTTTTGTAGAGCTTAGTTATAGTTATGAATTTTTTTAATGATTCATACTTATCTAAAAGTATAGAAACCTTTGTCAATTTTTCTAATTCTTAAAATACTAATTATAAAATGTCTGGTGACATTATTTTTCAATAGAAGATTCATAAATTTAGTATTAGAGAAAACAATTGTGAAACAATTTCATTGAAAGTGTATTGATCATTAAAATGTATTATTATTCTTTATATTTAGTATTTTAAATTTAGTTGAATAAATTTCATATATTATAATAGTTCCATAATATAAATTAATAAAATCTTTGGAAAAATTAAATATTTATAAATATAATAATTTTGATTTTAATAAACAATCATATTATAACTTTGTCCCGTAATCTTTGAATCATAAAAATTAAAAAATAACATTATTATTACATGATCGTAATTATTATTAGTGAATAGTTATATTATAATATATGAAAAAGACATAAATATTCAAATCATAATCATTTCACTCATCATATTTAAGTATTTTTGTTTCTAAACATGTTTAATCAACATATTGTATCTTGTTGGACAATAAACAATTCACCTTGAAGAAGAGTTAAACATTATATGACATTAATGGTTACAACATTTTGCAATCACAATCCAAATCAAAATATTTCATAAAAGTAAAGTTAAACATTATATGACAACTCTATATTTAAATGAGTGATACATCTCAAATTTAACTTAAAAATAGAAAAATCATTAGCATACTCATAATAGATTTTATAAATCATATAGCAACAACCACAACATTATATGAAAAACATAATATACATGAGCAACATACATATGAATATACATGTCAAACACACATCTCAACAAAATATGCAATAAACATGTCATATATACATCTCAAGTCAAATATAAAAAAATCAATATACATGTCAATTAGTAACACTACTAGCTAGGTCCACCACCAGATATAGATGCATAAATGTCTCTGCTACTAGAGGTAGAGGGTATATTAAAAATAATGACATAAATAAATGTTGACATAAGTGAACTATCAAATGTATCTCTATTAAGATAATCAACCTATGAAACAATACCTGATGTGAACATAGTGTCCAAAGCATAAAAATATTGTGACACATGTAGAGGAGGAGGATCAGTGGATGATGATACATGTGGAGGAGAAAGATAAGGATCTATGGATGGTGACAAAAGTGGAGGAATAGGAGGAGGATTAAATGTGGATGAAGCAGACACATGTTGTTGGCACTCGGTTGTAAGACCCTAGGTTCAGTTTATTCAACCAACAAAAACTTTTAGATACCGACCCTTTTGACATCACTTGCATGAAAGTGAATTCTCACCTGAGGCATCTACTGGGGCTATGTTGGCACAAGGACAGACCCAGGGTTCAACGCTTCAACAACGCACCAACAAAACCCTAACTACCGACCCTTTTGGCAACACCTGTGAAGCAGATGAAGTCTCACCCGAGGTAGAGGCAAGGGGGGTTGTATGATTCAAGTGTTTACAACCTAGCTGGGACACAGATATGTGATCACAATACCTAACTGTTATAACCCTAAATTGCACCACACATGCATACCTGGCATCAGGCAACCTCATATCCCTTCTTTGCCAAAGCACTACTGAACAACTCTTTCAAAATCCTCTTTTATAAAGGCCCACGTGCCCTAATCCATTACTGCACGCGTGTACATGTTGGCTGACCCAAAACAGCCTACGTGGACTGACAAAAGCATGAAAAAAGGAAATTTGACGACGGAACAAAAAGCTATGGGTGAGTTAACTGAAACTCCTGGCCATGCATGGTCGAGGATTCATCCAATTACCTAGCTCCTTCTCGCCTATAAAAGAAGGGGTAGGGGTACCATTCGGAGGAGGAAAAATATAGCAAAGAAACTCTGCCCATTTACGTATTCCCATTGCCCAACCCTTTAGCCTTTCCTTGTGCCAAAGGAGATTTAAAGCAAAGCAGTTGAAGGACAGAAAAAGAGGAGCCTAGGATAAGGTTCGAGGAGCGGTGGTCGGTCTCAACTTTTGTAAGTTGACTCATTAAAAGTAATAAAGAGAATGTTTTTCCTGTCCCAATTCATGAACTGTTTATAGTTGATCAGTATATGTTTGGATTTCTAACCCGCTAGTATATAAGTAGTATGCATGCATAGTTGTTGCTCGTCTTGAATGCAGGTCAGCTTTGGAGGGAGTATTGCAAACAAGTAATCAAGCACAACAGAGGATCGACATCAAATGTCGGTAACGAGGTAGGTTGATCTTTCCATGCATTTACTAAGAAAAGGGGATTTAAATCTAGGGATAAAGGTAGAAAATAATTTCTATTCGGTTATATCTGCACGCAAAGTCTGAACTCTATTTGCTAGTTCGTAGGGTGTTTTTCCCCAACAACAAAATTGGCGACCGTATTGGGGAAGCTCTCTAGGGTTCCTGGAATTTTATTTAGTTTTGGGTAGTTTAAAGACTAGTTTTTCTTGCCTGTCTTTTCTTTTCGTTTCTGTAAGGTCTGAGCTAGCAGGGAGTCTAGTTTTCCATACCAGCTTTCCCTGACTTTTGCTTGACTGTGTTTTTCGGGACCCATAGAGGTACACGCGGCCTGCACAAGGTCTGCACGTGTGTACCCACGCCCTATCCTCTTACAGCCTACGTGTGAACGCTAGCTGTAGAGGTAGCAGTAGCATGTAGATTTTAGAGAACCTCAGAGGCAGTCATCCTCTTCCCTATCAGAATCACACATTCTCGGGGGGTTTTCTGGAATTCTGTCTGAGTCTTGTTTGCTAACAGTCCTATCTCAGATTGTTTTTGCCTTATTATTTTTTCCTCACATTATTTGTTTTTTTGTTAGAAAGAGTATCCAAGACTTCAAGGGATCTTGGTTATCAATATCAGTGGTCTCTTCCTGGTCTGGTCTGTCTGTTTTCATTTTTTCTTAGAGTTTAGATATACACGTGGCCTGTACAAGGTCAGCCCGCGTGTACACGCCCTCTATCTATGTTCAACGCGCGTTCGCACGTGTGTTGTTTGAGTAACAGTCATGTGCTTGTACAAGATACTTTTTGTTAAGGGTAAGGCAGTCATCCTTTCCCTTGATAAGAATTATTCCTCTCAGGTGTTTGAATATCTGTTTGAACAGTCAGTAGCTTAGGATTAATTTTACCATTAGCTTGTTTTTTCTCATTTAAAACGTTGTCAGAAAATTAAAAATTTTACGGTTTTTAGACAAGTGTGAGAGTCAATGTTTTTATAATTGCTATTGTGTGATTTTTTAATCTGATTCTTTGCGATCTGCGATTTAAGCCAGAATTGTTTTTCTTGGTTTTTTGCTTGTCGATATTTTCCCTTTCTTGCTTTACTAGCACTTAAATAAAAAAATATTTTTTTTCATTTTCTTCTTTGGTTGAAGAGTGTGTTTCTACACCATTAGCTAGGGAAAAGTATTTTATTTCATAAGTTTTTGCAGTTCACTTAGATCATAAGTAGCTCATAGTCGAGTGAAATTCCTTTGAGTTTGTTGTCTAAAATCTTAGAAAAAAACAAATTAAAAATCTTTCTTTTGAAAAGTTGTTGAAATTTTGCATTCAGTAAAAGTTTTGTTTCCAGCTTTTTTATTCCTTTTTTTCTTTCGTCTTTTACACATCATCATTTTCACCCTCATACCCCTTGACGTAAGACAAAACCATAAAATTAATGCTAAATTTAAAATCTACTAGACTTTTATGTTTGTAGGGTTCACAAACTAGTTCAGGACTAGGGCCTTGGATTAGGTTGGAGAGGAAACTCTTCAAGGCCATTTAAAATCAAACATTGGAGTCTGAGATAGGGAGTGTTTAAGTCCAGTTTCGTGGAAGTTATCTAGGACTCCCCTCTAACACAGGGGATAAACACAAGGTCACGTGCGGAAAGGTAGCGGAGATAACCCCTCCAAAACCGGACCAATCGTAGTGGAGAACACATATAGAGGGCTTGTTTTGGGATTCCGTCATTTGCATTTTCCACGGGGCTTCGTGGGTATCGAATCTGTTTGAGGTCCTCAATTTTCTTCTAGACCATTTTCTCTCGATACCCTTGATAGGTTTTGGGCTCGATACCCTGCTCATTGTGGTCTACCCGACTTTTGACTGTACCTGCCTGGTGATTGTTCGCGTGCTGGCAACCTAGTTGTCAATCTTTGTTAGGGACATACATAGGTGACTACGGGGGTATACCATGGTACCTAGGATAGACATTGGGCCATGCTTTGCAGAGTATACCTGGAGGGTGATTCCGTGTTCGAGTTGCACTTGCACCGGTAAGTTGCTCTAGTGTTCACTGTTGTAACTGTTCTTCCAATTAATTTAGTGTTTGATTGTCTTATCTTCTAGGGATTATTTTGTAGTGGATGTTAATTTTGAGCGTTTAGACTACCTTAGAGTGTCTTGGATCTTCTCACACAGTGGAGGATCCTGAGCTCCGCTGGTCACAAAGGATTCTTGGCCTGTCGTCGGTTACACTGGAGCCACCCCTGCCACCATTAAGGCGGAAGCTAGACCAACAAGGGTCTTTTGAAGCGACCGGGTTACAAACCATTATGCCCGAACAACCCCCGGAGGAATTGACCATTTTGGAACTTGAAGCAACAGCTCTTGGCTCAGTTGAAACCCCAACCACTGATTTATTGGCACCTTTTATTGTACCAATTCAATTTTACGAGCACCAGACAGTGTCGCACACAACAATGGAAACAAATGTTGTTACTCCTTCTGGGAATTCTTCAATTCCCACCACGGTTGTCACCACAGGAGAGATGTCATCTCCTAACCTACCGTCATTGGTATGATCCACCATGGTCTCAACCACAACTACTTTGCACAGTAGTCTGAACCCGTCTTTGGCAGTGTCCACAACCCCTTTCACACCTAGTGCAACAGGCCCTCCGTTCTCATACGGTATGCCTAGTTCAGGTACAAGTCCTGTACTTTCCTACTCCACTTTACAAACTTTGGGTCTGGGGGCAGGGAGCTCTAGCGCTCCTCTACAAGGTCACATGGGGGGGACTCATATCCCTTTTAACAGTTTTCCTTACGGAGGAGGTCATATCCCTCCTTCGTCCCATTCACTCGATGGCTCGCATCAGCAATCTATCGGGCAACCTACACACAATAGTTTATTTGGAGCGGGGAGTCAAGGACCACCTTCGCATAGTATGTCGGTAGGTTCAACACCATTTTCTTGGAACAAAATGTTTGGTAACAACACCTTCTCGTCAGTCGCTTTCCCGACTGGGGGCAACCCCATTTTTGGACAATCTACTCCTGGGCAGGGTACTATTCCTGCACATGGGGAAAATCTAGTAGGACCTTGGAATTCAGGGCAAGGATCTGTTCCCTCCTCCAGAATGTCGATCTGGGGTAATTCTTTCCACAATCAATGGAACCCCGGACAAACTACTATGCCTATCCCCATGGGACTGGCATGGGGTAATCCTTCCCAAAGTCCTTCGAATACAATGCATGCCCAACAATCTATGTCCTATTTGGGAAATCAACCGATGATGTCTCCACATATGCAAAACCCTTACGCTGGCCAGGGCCATGGTTTCTACCAGAATCCGAGCTAGCAGCCAAAATTTTCCTAGCAACCTGGTGCTAGTCAAACACAAGGACCCTTTTTCCCAGGTTATCAGCAGCAACCCAAACTACCATTCCTGGCAACTTTACACTTGCCAGATTTGACAAGGTTGTTGAATGACCCTATTTGTCATGATCCGCATTGGCCTCCTATGCTGACGAAGTTGCCTTCAGACATTCCAAAGTTCGAAGCCAAGCCTAATGAAGATCCAAGAGATCATATGACTACCTTTCATCTTTGGTGCTCATCTAACTCATTGAAAGATGACTCCATTTAGTTGCAATTGTTTTAACGTACTCTCATTAGGAGTGTCGTGAAATGGTACATTGAGCTCGATCGCTCAAGATACTCTTCTTTTGGAGAATTGGTGATTGCTTTCCTTAACCATTTCTAGTTACCTGTGAGATACGACATTGGCACAGAGCTGCTCACTAATTTTGAACAGACAATAGCAGACCATATCTCTGATCACATCCGAGAATGGAGATGCCGGAAGATTTTAATCAAAGTACTAGTCCCACCAGCATTCCTTCTTGAGTGGTTCCTTAAGTCTTTGGTCCCGTAGTTATCCAAAGACGTCGCGACATCCAGAGTTTTCTCTGAAGAAGATGCCATCATGAGGGCTCAATAGTTTGAGCTCATCTATTCTCAATCTGGTTTATTATACAACATCTTTCCAGATGCGCCACGTTCAATACTGAATAAAACTAGACAGAGAGTTGAACCGCATGCCGATGGTATTGTTGGTTCAACAAAAACCAAGCCCGCTGAGCAATTGACAAAGCAGTTGCAATATTTATCCATACAACACAAAGCAGCCAACCAAACTACTGCTTTGGCTTCTCCCCCTACCCAAACATCGGAGGTACACACAGTGCAGTCGACTAACCCAAAGGCCACCCAGCAGCCTGAAGGGAAGAAAAAACAATGAAAGAAGGGTAAGGGGGATAACAAACCCAACGATAATGTTGGCGGGGACAACACTGAAAAATGGAAGGCGAGGTATCCTTGCAACTTGTGCATGGAAGACCACCTGACCCATATATGTCCTCGACTTGCAGAGGCCCAAACATTTGTCATGTAGCAATAGAAAGCGGTGTTGACGAACCCATTTCAACATGGGAAAAATTTAACACAAGCCTCTGCAAGTACGGAAGGAGGAAGCCAAGAAAACTGCCCGCCTCTGAACAACCCCTCGTCCGCGAACGTATATATGGTTAGGGGTGATGATTTCATATCGACTAGAGCACACGATTATAGTAAACCAAGCACTTCTGAGAAGGGTAAAGAAGTTGACCTCCCATCTCTTCCTCTACAGATTGAGAAGACGTTGGGAGAAACAATGACACGCATTCCAAAAGGTGCATTTAAAAAATCTTCTCATAACCCAAACGTAAGGGCCATCGAGAATTATTCTGTGGTGGAAGATTTATCACAAACCCCTTGTGTGATGTCGGCTTTGGAGGTCCTTCAAAGCTGCCCCTGCTCAAAGGAAAGCCTTGTTAACTGCATTGGGATCTACTGAGACTTGTAATCTGGGTACCATCATGTTAGATACAACTGACTTAAACCCTCGTCTGCCTTACCACGTAGCACTTCAGATAGTCGTGGCTTAACCCACGAAATATCTTTCGCACGGTGGTCGACGAGGGCACCTCGACATGTGTTATGTCATTGAAATGTTGGAAGGCCATTGGCTAGCCCGTTTTGTCTCCATCACCTACTATCCTCACTGCTTTCGACGGTCGTTCGTTCCGACCACATGGCATTGTTCCTTCTTTCCCCGTGCAGTTATGAGGGAAGACCGTGTGTGTCAAAGTAGAGGTAGTCGATGTTCCCCTCGACTATAACCTCTTGTTAGGATGGAGTTGGAATTATGCTATGCAAGTTGTGGTTGCTATAGTTTTTCAGGTCTTGTTGTTTCCACATGAGGGTCGGATAGTGACCATTGATCAATTGTCTTTATCCAGACCTGACCCAACTTTGGGGGCATCCACGGTCCCGATGATTGATAATCCTCAACCAGGTGTCGTCAACGTAGGAGTTGGTTTGTGCCCATCCTTGATGGGTACCTCTGATTACCCTCCTCCTCACAATGATATCAAATTTATATCTAATCACCATAAGGTTGATATTTTTCAAATTTCGTCGTTCCGCATGACTTACTTCGAGGATCCATGGTTTCTTCCTTCCCCATCAGCCACGATGGATGAGACAGGGAACCCAGGCATGTCCATGCCCTTGTCTGCCACTGAAGTAGCATACTCTTTAGTCCAGCAAGATTTAGCTAACACTGATCTGACTCCTGCACAAGTGTTAGATCCACTTCTAGAGCCTATTTGGGCTCAGGGTTCTCTCGCTAACGTCGATTCGTTAGACTTAGTCTTGCCTTCTGATGAAGAAGTAATCGAAGCAATGACTAGTCTGGACAAACCTTGGGAAGATATTCATCATAGATCATATTTTCTCCTAGATTTATGTTGAATCGAAGTAGGAGAATTCACCGTGACCATGACGGGAGATCGGCCGTGTCCTATTAATCTCTTAGCTACACATGAAATTTATGTTGAAGGAAATATGGCGACTATCGCTGAAACTATACCAATCAACATCTCCCGAAACCTTGGCATCATGGAGAATGTCTTCGTCGGAGCAGATTGCTCCCCTGAAGAGATTCAAATCTACATGGATCTTTTCAAATAATTCTGCGACGTTTTTGCCTGGTCTTATGAGGAAATGCCAGGTATTGATCCAAAAATAGTTGAACATGAAATCACAACGTATCTTGATGCCAAGCCTGTTAGACAGAAGCTTCGTCTAGTTAATCCCAAGAAAGCCGCAGCCATCAAGATTGAGGTTGAGAAATTGCTAAAGGCAGGTTTTATCTATCCTATCCATTTGACTCAATGGGTGTCAAATCCTGTGTCGATCAATAAAAAACAAGGCACGATTCGTGTATGTACCGTTTTCTGTGATTTGAACAAGGCATGTCCCAAAGATAATTTTCCAACACCATTCATTGACCAGATCATTGATGAATGTGCTAGTTGCGAAGCCTTTTCTTTCATGGACGTTTTTTCGGGATATAATCAAATCCAAATCAAACTCGAAGACCAACACAAAACGGAATTCATTTGTCCGTGGGGTACATTCGCATATCGTAAAATGCCTTTTGGCCTTAAAAATGTTGGCGCCACATTCAAGTGGGCCATGTATTTTTCTTTTCATGACCTCAAGCATATAGTCGAGGCCTACCTAGATGATTTAGCATCTCGATCTCGCAAGAGAACGGATCATCCCACACACCTTAGACTAATCTTCGAACGATGTCGCTACTTTAGGATTCGCTTGAATCCAAACAAGTGCAGCTTCTGCGTAACGTCAAGACGTTTGTTAGGTTTCATCGTATCAACAACAAGGATCATGGTCGATCCTCTCAAGGTGGTGGTAATAATCCAATTCCCCCCCCCCACGCACAATTCTTCAACTTCAGAGTCTACAAGGCAAGGCAAACTTTTTACGACGCTTCATCGCCAAATATGCCGAAATCACCAAGGACTTTATGCACCTACTGAAGAAAGACGTTCCTTTTTACTAGGACGAAGCCACTCAACGCTCTTTCAACGCATTAAAACACGCCCTCACAATTGCGCCTCTGCTACGACCACCTAACTATAACAAATATTTCTTATTATATCTGGCTGCCATAGAGTCAACCATTGGCATGGATTTAGTTCAGGAAGATGATTTGTTCTCAGAATACGTGATCTATTACCTGAGCCGAGGCCTCATAGGACCGAAACTTAATTATTCTCATATCGAAAAACTTGTGTTGGCAACAGTTCATGCTGTTCAACAGTTACGTCATTATGTTCTGTTTCGCAAGACCACCGTCATTGCTGTCATGAATCAATTCCAGTACATGTTGACACGACGGGTTATAGGCGGAAAAATCAATAGATGGATAGTCATCCTCCAGGAATTTGATGTAGGCTTTGTTTCAGCAAAGTCCAAAAAGTCATTGGTCTTCGCAGAGCTTATTTTGGAACTTTCGGTTGAGTCAGGTGACGTTGTGCCTGAAGAATCGCCTATCCGGGTAGATATGTTTTTGATCACATCTTCAGATCCCTGGTATGGAGATATACTTATCTATCTCCAGACTTTGAAGTGCCCCACTTCTTCTTCTCGTGATGAGCGTCGACGTATATGCCATCAAGCTAAGAATTATCTCATACTCAATGATATGTTGTATCGGAGAGGTGTAGACTGCATATTACATCGATGTCTCACACATGAGGAGGCAATCATCGTGCTCAATGATTGTCATACCAGAGCTTGTGGCAGTCATTTGTTTGGGTTGGCAACAACCCAAAAGATTCTACGAGAAGGTTACTTCTGGCCGACACTTATCAAAGATTGTATAGAATCGATCAAGAAGTGCCATCCATGCCAAGTCTTCTCTCGGAAGATGAGGGCACATATTGCCCCTATGTTTCCTGTCATCACAGTTGGTCCCTTCACCAAGTGGGGGATTGATTACACTACTTGCAACCCCCCATCAGAAAGGGGGCACTGCTATATCATCGTAGCTGTAGAATACTTCACTAAGTGGGTTGAAGCTATGCCAACATTTAAAGATGATGGAGAGACTGCAACTCTCTTTTTATTCAACCAAATCATAGCAAGGTTCGGCGTCCCGAGAGAGATTGTTACTGACCATGGCAGTCACTTTCAGAACCAAATGATGACCGAATTAACATCAAATATTGGGTTACGGCAAGAGAATTCATCACCCTACTACCCCCAAGCCAATGGGCAGGTGGAATTTGTAAACAAAACTCTTAAGACTATTCTACAACGAACTATCAACTCAGCCAATTCAAATTCGCATTTGATGTTATACTCGGAATTATGGGCTTACTGAACATCTGTTAAGACTGCAACCAGTTTCTCAACTTTTCAACTCGTTTACGGGTTGGAGGCATTCTTGCCCATCGAATGTCAGATCCCATCTCTAAAATTGGCAGTACAATTATTGCCAGACACTTCTCCACTTGAACAATGGTTAGTACACCTTGAGCAGTTCAATGAGTAGCATCGTGATGTGGCCTTGGCCAACGAGGCTCACAAACATAAGGTCAAGTGTCAGTATGATAGGTCCATTCGTCCTCGGATTTTCTCTGAAGGCCACCTTGTCCTAGTCTATGACCAAGATAAGGACCCCCTAGGGGCAGGAAAATTCAAACCCATGTGGTTCAGACCCTTCATCATAAAAGAGGTATTAAAAAAGGGCGCTTATCATTTGGTTGATTTTGAAGGGAATGCTTTAGCGGAGCCTAGAAATGGGCTCTACCTCAAGAAGTATTACTCATAGGTAGGTCACTGTGGGTAACTTTTTGTAACATATGTATAGTCTTTGTACTATTACTTTTTAATTTCTTTTAAGTGTTATGGACGTGTCATTGATGTTATCTTTTGTCAATATGGAAGATGTCAAGTGATTCTGAGGTGTTCGTTGGGTATGCAGACGGTGCTAGTCGGCACACTTGGAGGCTTGCCTCCGCATCTTGGGTAATATTTACACCTCAGGTCCAATTGTTATATTCCGGAGGTATATTCTTAGGTGACACCACAAATAATGTCGTCGAGTATAGTTCAGTTATTGAGTTGCTTCGTGATTCCTTGTCATCGGGTATCTCTCATCTCCGGGTCTATCTCGACGCTCAACTGGTTGTGTCACATCTAAACAGAGTATACCAGGTTCATGATCAAACTTTACACTGATGATTCCTTAAGGTACGTCTCTTAGAATGAAACTTTGATTATATTACATATTTTCATGTTCCTAGGAGATTAAACCAAATTACAGATACTCTAGCTAATCAAATTTTAGATTGGCATCTTGCACACATATGAAAGAACATTGACATACGCATGTAAATACATTTTTGCACACGTGATCCATAAGACACAAAATATCAAAAAAACATATATAACATCATAAAATAACCAGAGTACATAGATGGACGCAAGCGCCTAAAAAATGGGACTAATAACGAGTCACAGGGATTATGCCCTCAAAAAATATATACAAGTAGTGCTTGTGGCACATAAAAAGTCTAAATAGGTTCAGGGCCTATGGGCCCTACTATAATAGTCCACAGCATGGGCTAAATTCCTAAACAATTGGACCCACGTCTGAGGTGCCCCCACTACATGAGGCTACATGGATGGCGGCAGGTCCTCTATCTCCGCCATCGGGATTGTGCAAGTGAGTGCAGTGAAGTTCCACTCAACTCATCTAAGGACCCTCTCAGCCTCCCCGGCTAGGAGGTTCCCTGCCACTGTTGGTCCCCCAGCGACAACTGTGGCTTATGGCCGAGGACGACGCTTGTTCCGTGCATAATCGGCAGGTTGCACGGGTCCCACATCTGCATGCAACAAATGTATACCCGTCAAATAATCTGACATATAAAAAAAAATGATATATATAACAAAAATGACATAAAAATTACATATGCAAACAAAAAAAAAAACTACAAAGGTGGAGACTTACCCATCTCCCCTCGCTCCTCACCAGGAGGCATGGGTATCTCAAGATATCTAGAAAATTATATCTCTGCATATGGGTAATCCTCGATCACATGGATTTGTCGTGACAACCACGGAAATAAGTCATCATCGAAGGAATCATTGGTCCTTCCACCACCCTGTCGCGGCAGTAATACTGCCCATCTACATACTACAGGGAAAGAGGCCTGATGTCCTCGTACCACTTCCTAAGGACTAAAGCTCGAAACTCTCTCAAAGAAGAATGAACACAAAATCGTCTCGAACCTGAAGTTCCTCTATGTCCGCTGTTGGAAATTTGTCAATTGCCTCTTCATACACTCAAGTAGTGTGGTACTCCAGTCAAAAATCTGTGCATTCAAGCACTGGATAGCACAGTTCATCTGTGTGTGAGACGCCTTATGCAAGGCTGTTGAACTAGTAATCCACCCAATTAGTAATAATATCGCCTACAGCGAGAGGTTAGTGATCTTACTGATGGGTACCTAGGAGCTCACACAGTTTGTCCTAGCCTCACAGTGCTCGGCTATCAGTTCTGCTATGTTATGCGGCCCCGCAGGAAACGTCCTGAAGTTGACTGGTTCCCCTCTCCTTGAGAGGCCAGTCAAAAAGTAGATATCCTCAGTGGTGGGCACCAATGATTTCCCCTCTAGCATGAAGGCCTCTGCATCAGGGTGCCAGTAGTCAATCAAGGCATTCAGTAGCCTTGGTTGCACTCACATAAATGGACACAGGAAGAACTTAAGTAAACCACATTGCATCAACACAGCCATGACATTCGAATCTCTCGCAACTAACTCACTAATTGCTTCATGCTCCCTTTCCCTCCACTGGACATACATCCTGCCAACACAACAAAGTTCAGGAGGGTCAGTGCTTGCTCTTTAGTTCTTTTTTTATATAAAAGGGGGGTCCACGCGAGCTGTAGAGGCGACAGTCGCATGTACACGCAAGCAGACTTTACTCTGCCTGAGTGTACACGCAGCCTGTCCAGAGACAACCTGTGTGTACCTAGGGCCAACCTTTTAAAGGTCGATGCCCACCCAAAAAATGAAAGCAAATGCAAAATTGAAGAATTGAATAGCTAGATAGGGGAGTTTGTACTTACCTGGTCCAAGCGGAAGTTCGTTTCATCCACTGTAGCTCCCTGAATCACCGTTTTTATCAAAGGGGGTCTTTTGGCTCCAGAGTCAATTTCCAAATCAGCAATGGTGATAATGAGCTGCCAGCTTCTATTTATAGACTTTTTGGCCTCTTTTTGTCACTTTTTGGCCTCCCTTATCAGTTTCTTTATACCAAAAACCATTAAGAGTGATTCAGGAGTTATATGGGAGGGATTTGATCGGGTATTGGGATACTTTTTTTGAGTTTTGAGAAAATTTTGATGATCCATGAAATTTTTTCCAAGAATCAACTTGAGCATATCGGTTAGGTTACTACCCCAACTTTTGTGTCTCGTTGTCTTTTTCTTCTGCCATAGGATCGATCCCATCAGGTTGTGACACGGAACCATCATATCTTCTTTAGAAGTGTCACAACTTGGTGGTAGAGCTTACCAGAACATGGTTGCCCTAGGTAGGTCCTGGTTGCATTATGGTGTCCATGCTGTCTCTAAAACACTGTAGCTTGGGAGTCCTTATAGTCTTTCCTGAATATGAGTTTGAGCCTCATTTGCATGATTCTTCTTTGCTCTTGATCTCACCCTCAAGACTCCCAAAAAATAACGGGTCTCCTTTTAAGCCATTTTCAGACCCTCTAAACATGAAAAGATTTCTGAGCGATCTTGTGGCCTTTCACGCTCGTTAAACTGAAATTTGAAGTCACGTCTCTCAGGCGGTAGTTTACCCCTTTTTCGGTTCGGACGGTCAACTGTACAAACAAAGGTATACTCTATGGAACTTCCGTTCTTTAGAAGAGTACTCTCAGGTATAATTTTATCCCTTTTTCGGGCTTGAGGGACTAAACTTACAAAAAAGAAACCCCCACAGAGTCCATAGTTAAGCTCTTTTCAGACTCCCTAAAATTGAAAAGATCGTCAAATGACCTTATTCTTTCACACTCGTTAAATTGGTCTAGAAGAATATTCCTGATGGAGTCCATAGTTGAGATTTTTTGAGACTCCTTAAAAATGTAAAATGGCCGAGTGACATTGTCCTTGTCACACTCATTAAAATGGTTTTGAATCAATGTCTAATCGGTGCTAGTATACCCTTTTTCGAACCAACTAGACTATATTTGAAAAAGGTACCCCAATGGAGTCTCATTTTATGTTTTTTCAGACTCTCTAAATATGAAAAACCACTGAGCTTACCTTCTCTGGGCTCATTAAACTTACATCGAAGGACGTTACCATTGTGTGTCTTATTAACCGCATTTTCATACCTTATACACCAGCCTTGTGACAGTTTGCTTCTGAGTCTTAACACCTTTGGCCGCCGGAGGATTTTTCCCGAGTATCAATTTACTAGAACATCAGGCTTGTCCTTGTGCCTTGAACTTGTATGTTTGCAATACTCGTTCCTCCATTGTAACGTAATATTTCTTTATTCTTTTTCCACAATTATTGAAAAGAACAAAAAAATCAAATATACCCCAAAAAGAGGAAGGGAAAAGTATTTTCTTTATTGGCAGCATAATGAGTCGCCCTTGGATAAATCAAATTTGTCCATTTGTTCATCAGACTATGGGATGTAGTATGACCTTAGGAATATTTTCTCGCTATATAGAGTTGTGTCCTCCACCATTTGGTTATCCTTCCAAATATATGGAGAGTTTGCGTTGCCTCCTGCTTCGTAGACTTATGATTAAGATACATGTTGCCTGAGTCTCATCATTTGTTGTGCTATTGTCCAAGGGAAGTTTGTCACTAAGCCTGAGTCAACCCCTCTGCAATATGCCTCTTGTCCGCATACCCGGCCATCTTGAACATCCAATCAAGTCCTTGTTCGAAATCACTGAAGCCTTCAATCTGATCATCAAGATTATCAAGTCCATGACCGACGAGCCATCGAAGGCCTCTGGGTAGTGCAATCGTACACTCATATTACACTCCTACCTGAGTTTTGAATATTTTGAAGTCGTTGCTCGAGCTCTGAAGATCTCCTCTCCAACCATCAGGCTGAATCAGCTTCTGGAAGATGGATACTCTATATGTATATCTTTCTGATTTCGAGATGTAGCTCCACTCTGTATTGTTCGCGGCTACTCTTTATAGTTATTTGACATGGATCTACAATGTATTTGATTGGTAGCCATGGTTCTATTTTATTTCGAGCATGGGTATGCCTGCCTCGGTGAGACATTTGTTCTTTTGCATACGACACCTCCCGGTTCTTGATCCTTGGGCTCAATCGTTCGACACATCAGTAAAGATTGGTAATGTATTTCAGCCATCAGATTCTCTTTTGACCTCACACATTAGGGGTCATATGTTATAACCCTAAATTGCACCACACATGCTTACCTGGCATCAGGCCAACTCATATCCCTTCTTTGCCAAAGCACTACTGAACAACTCTTTCAAAATCCTCTTTTATAAAGGCCCACGTGCCCTAATCCATTACTACACATGTGTACACACTGGCTGACCCAAAACAGCCCACGTGGACCGACAAAAGCATGAAAAAAGGAAAGTTGTCGACAGAACAAAAAGATATGGGTGAGTTAACTGAAACTCTCGGCCATGCATGGCCGAGGGTTCGTCCAAATACCTAGCTCCTTCTATCCTATAAAAGAAGGGGTAGGGGTACCATTTGGAGGAGGAAAAATATAGCAAAGAAACTCTGCCCATTTAGGTATTCCCATTGTCCCAACCCTTTAGCCTTTCCTTGTACAAAAGGAGATTTAAAGAAAAAAAGTTGAAGGACAGAAGAAGAGGAGCCCAGGATCAGGTTCAAGGAGTGGTGGCCAGTCTCAACTTTTGTAAGTTGACTCATTCAAAGTAATAAAGAGAATGCTTTTCCCATCCCAATTCATGAACTGTTTATAGTTGATCAGTATATGTTTGGATTTCTAACCCGCTAGTATATAAGTAGTATGCATGCATAGTTGTTGCTCGTCTTGAATGCAGGTCAGCTTTGGAAGGGGTATTGTGAACAATTAATCAAGCACAATGGAGGATCGACATCAAATGCCGGTAACGAGGTAGGTTGATCTTTCCATGCATTTACTAAGAAAAGGGGATTTAAATCTATGGATGAAGGTAGAAAGTAATTTCTATTCGGTCATATCTACATGCAAAGTCTGAACTCTATTTGCTAGTTCGTAGGGTGTTTTTTCCCAACAACACTAACATAGAACTTAGCAATTAACATTCATTATTATTTAACCCTCATTCACAGCGCATGTTAAACCCTTCTTACAGAACAAGACAATATTAATCAAGATCTAAGCACATCTAACCATTCAACACCTAGCATCAAATCAGATCTAACATTCATTCACATCATAAGCACTAAGAATTCATAGATCTATCTGTCATAACAGTGCACTAAGCAAATACACAAACAATATGAACTATCATAGCACAAAGCACATCGAGACAAGATATATGTGGTTCACCCCATTGTGGGGCTACATCCACCAACTCTTGTTCTCTTATTTATTAGTCTTCTTCAATCTTTTTACATGCACAGAGCTACAAATACAACTCCACACAGGACAAGAGATCTGTGTGCACCTCGCCAGATCCTCCTCCCCCGAGTTAGGTCAGGGCACAAATCCTTCTTACAATCACTTTCACTTAACTCTGCAAGTCTCAACATACGGTATGCACGAAGCATTCACACCTATTCGCACTTAGAAACCTCCACAGTTTCGTGCACAAAGCCAATTAGAACTCTTCAATCACATAGATCCAATTACTACTTCTTACATCGCTTAGCTATCTATTTATACATTACAAAAGGGGCCTAAACATGGGTAAAACCATGGGCCAACATTCCATACACGTTACATAATCCCTAAAACCCAAAAATCCCACAAAAAGGGGGCGATATACCACGATCTCCACTTCGCCTAGGCCCTCTGTCTTCGACCAGCCTGTCGAAGTCCCAAAAATGGTCAAATATGACCAACGTTTCCTCAAAACTTGGTCAAGCGCCAACAAGCCCCCAACACTCACCTGTGACTCGTTCCGAGTCACTCTGATCTAGGCAGCACTACTTGGAAGGCCTCAAGCTTAGATCGAGCTGCCTCGACTTGCTACTTCGCCAGGGCCTCCTGCTCAGTGAACTCCTGAATGACTTGCTCAGTGACAAGCGCTGCTCTACTGTGGTGACCACTTGTTCCAACTGTGCACCTTGTCACTCGATCTCTTCAAAAATTGTGTAGGCTTTGTCCTGCACCAGCTGGAGTCTCTGGGTCACCTCCATCACACTGCTCTGGATGGCAGTGACCTGTTTCTGAACTACGCACTGCTCCTACGACCTTTTCATATTCTCCACTACTGAAAGTAGATTCAACTATGCTTGCACTGTCGATGCCTTCTGATTCACCTCCTGGAGTTGTGACTCTAATCTCCTCAATTCTGGGTCTTCTACAAGGTGCTCATAGGTCTGCACACTTCGGTTACTGAGTTTCTTTCATTCTAAAGCCAATGCCTTGATTCTTCTACTACGCTCTTGGCAGTTTCTTCACTTTGATCTCACACTTCTTGCAGAGTGTTCGACACTGCTTGCAGTTCTAGCTCTGCTACTCTTGCTTGAAGTTGTTGAATGGGTTCAACGAGCTTCCCTACTTGGCTCTCGATTGTTTCTTCTTCCATATGGGTCAGTCCTGTCACAGAGAGAAGTGCTCTAGTTACTGCTTCTCTAACCCCAATTTTCTCTGTGACCAACGAATGTTTCTCTTTTTGGATTTGCTCATTGTCCTCTTCAAACTTTGCTCTAAGGTCATATTTCTCTTGGTGCACAACCCGATGTTTCTCTAGGTCTTCCTCCTTTTCTTTCTTAAAGGCCTCTGTGGCTTGCTATTTTTCCTCCTTTACTCAATGAAGGCGAGCCTCTATCGCATCTTCTAATATGCGTAGTTGGGCAGGCTCATCTCCCAGTTCTATACCTCATGATGATGATGGCGCAGTAGACACTACGTGGCTCGAATAGAGAGCTTGTTGTACCCCCTTCAACTCTGCCTCGATCCTGTCATACATTGTCTCCTACTTTTATTCATTTCACTACAAAATATCCTCTGAAGTATCTACTATAGCTGCAATGATGAGGTCAATATCATCCAATGTAAGAACAGTTTGTGACTGGGGCTTGTTGACTTGATATTTCTTCCATGTTGAGGGTTTCTTTGGAGAAACATTTCATTTCTTTGATGTCTCGGCCTCTGTAAGGGGATCCTTAGGCAGTGTCACTTCATCCTTTTCCTACTTGTCTTCTTCCCCTTCCTCTTCTTGGTTTATTTCTTCACCTCCTCCTCCTCCAGGTGAATCGAGCTTAGTTTCCTCTGATGCGTTGTTTATGTCCTGCACTTCTTCCTTTTTCTTCTTCTTCTTGGCGTTTCTCGGTCCATCATACTCTTCTCAGGTGACCAAAGGACTTTCGATGATGTCGGGGTCGAAGAGCTCTGTCTGCTCGACCAGTACAAGGAATTCAGCCGGCCATGAATTGGTTATCTCCTCCATGTCTTCATCGGTTAATTTGTAATACGACTATAGCTCCTCCTTTCTTTTATCCCTGTGCATAGTGATGTAAATGAAATGGCGGTCTGCGCAGAACTTTTCTAGTGGCCTGTAAGTATGCAAGGTATTCAAAGTCATTCGGGGGAATGACTCAATGGATCGTGTGAGCTGTAAGTAATAGGTGTGAAACACCGCATTTTATTTCCATTGCTTCACCATGTCGCTCGTATACCAAAAGGCTGTGAACCTTTTGGCCAGTGGTTCTGATGGCTCGACTTCTAGGAATGTCGCTCCCTCCAGCATCTCCCAAGAAATAAATGTTATGAGGATCAACAACCAGCAAAAGTGGAACTCATAACCTTGGTCCTACATTTCGCATCAGTCCTTCTCTAACTCATTGACGAGGTAGCTCGCCTAGTTCATCTGCATCCCTTCAACGCATTTCCCTGTGAGGTCGACGATGAACCACGTGACTTGCGTTGGTATTTTCTTCCTGACCAGCTTACTAGCAATCAACTAGCAAGCTAGGTGCATTGCGCCATATTGGATGGAGGATAACTTGTAGCCCCACTTCCCCTTCTCCACATCGCCATATGTTTCCTTTATTTGTTGCACGAGGGTGTGATCTGCAGCCTTCCCTAGGTAAAATTTCTAAGGGTCCGGTCCCTGCATGCTCAATCTAGTGATCATGTGGATCATATTTGGATCAACAGTCATGTGTTTATCCAACCAGAGATAACCTCCATGGTAGCACGAAAAGAGAAATTTAATGCATGCATTAACCTTATGATGTCTGCCAAAGTGGGGTATCTTCATGACGTTGAGGATGGCGGACCTCGCGATCTCCTTAATCCATGGCTAGGGGACTATCTTCAGCTTCCTCCCAATCATGTTTTTCAAGTACCTATGTGGTGTTAGAAGCACATAATTATTCATGTCTTATTATGATGCAGGAGCATCGCCCACATCAAGCGAGCATGGGGGCAAGCGCCACACATTTTGAGCATATGATAAATTGTTTAAAAACTTTTGAAGAATGGATGCGCCAAAATTAAATGTGATAATTAAGGAGTGGCGTACTTATGCATTGTATAGGACCTTGAGCGATCCACTCTTGTCCATAGTAGGTAGAAGGAATTTATGTAAGTAGGTAGAATTGAATATTAGATTAGACAGTTTTATAAGGAGTGGAGAGAAAACGGATATAGACACCCTCATTGTGCATTGTAACATTATTTTGAAGAAGGAAGAGCAAGAGAATGCAGAAGAACTGTGTAAAAACACCCATGTACAAATATTTGGATTAATAGAAAGATTTGATTCAAATTCATGGTTTGTGTTGTTCTCTGTATATTAATGTTATGCTCATGAATGTTTGCTTCCTGTTATACATTTGCTTTGATATGCGGTGTATATGATTTCATGTTCTAAGTGAAGTTTGAAAGGAAAGTGGAATGAGTTTCAATTGTTTCTCTGTCTAAGAAAGATTCCTGCAAGGGGTGCAGTTGAATTGTCTGCAAGGAGTGTGTCGACAAGGAGTTCAGAGGGTTGTCTCTGAAATCTTAGGAGAGGTAGCAGTTGTTCTCATTCCCTCAGAGTGCATTTGGGCACAAGAGCCGTGCAAGGAGTCCGTAGGCCGAGTGAGGTCTCAGGGTTGTGAACCTGAGCAAGATATCGAAAGACTGCTGCTGCAGGTGTGTGCAGAGTCGAAGGGTTCTCAGATATTTGAAAGTATCTCAAGGTTGCCGCAAGGAGTGCGTGCAAGGACCCTCTTTGAGGCTCGAAATTGTGAGAAATATCAGGAGGGGTAATTCCTTTGAAAACATTGAGGAACATCGAAGGTTCGTAGCGTAAGTGGATAATTCCAGGGAAGAGCCCTTGGTTTTCTTCATAGAAATCATCAAAGGGAATAAATCGACGGTCAGAAATCTATGGGGAGGATTAGTGAAACCCCGCCAGCTGTCATATCTTCCAGAGAAGCGAGGAGATTACGGTTGCATCCGGAGTTCAAGCTCAGGAGATTGTAGACCATAGGATCTTCACATAAATACCCATCAACCGTTGGATTGACCGGGAGTTACACGAAGTTTAAGCTTCAGGAACAGGAGGAGGAAAGTTTCGACGAGAAGCGTGGCCATCGGAATTTCGGCATTCACAGAATCAGGAGTCACGAGGACGAGTGATCGGAAATTTTCATAGTGAAAATCCCGGAATCAATCTGAACCGTCCATCTTGAGGAGACAAGTGGCAATCATCGAGAGCCCATCGACATTTCGGTGATCGGGGTTTTAAGTTGACAAGGAACTTGTGTCATCGGGGCACCGAAAGTCTCAAAATCCTAAGGTTGAATCAGGACCGTCCATCCTAAGGGGACACGTGGCGAAGATCTAAGATCTCAGGAAAGGTCCCGAAAGGGAAGACTCCATCGGAGTTTCAGGATTCAGCAAATCGGGAGTTCTGTGGACAAAGGATCGGAGAAATCCATGTTGAAAATCCCGTAGACGATCAGGACCGTCCATCAGTTGGGACACGTGGACGATATCGGGAGCCTATCGGCATTTCGATCATCGGGACTCACATAGGTAAGTGATTTTTTCTTTGTAAATCGACGAAACCCGAGGGTTGATCTCAACCGTCCATCCACTGGGGATGCATGTCAGAAATCTGAAGGGAGTCGGGGATCGACGTTTCGGAGGTCCTGAGGACAGGGAACTCTTGCATTTTAGAATCGCGAAGCGTGAAATCCCGATGAGAAAGTGAGTTCCATGTGGGACCCAGCTGACGTCATCTCGTCAGAATGAGGCATCGGGAATTTGAAGTCGTAGAGACCCCGAGAGAAAATTAGGGTCGTTCATCTCTAAAGGATGCGTGGCGACAATCGAGGCTATCGGGGAAATCCCGACAGAGAAGCCAAATCGGCATATCGGGATTTGGCGTTTCGCAAATCCTAAAGACAAGGTAACCAGAGCATTTGAAATCGCAAATCGCGAAATCACGAGGAGCAGCGAGGACCGTCCATCCTTGAGGATGTGTGGCCGAGATCGAAGCCTTCGGGAAATTCCCCAACAGGAAAAGTCAATTGTCGGGAAATCGGGGATCCCGTGGACAAGAGGCCCAATACATATTGACGCTCGAAACCCTGAACCCCGATAAGAGATAGGGTTGTGGTCATATAAGGCAGGGTCGTGTGGACTGGGAGCATAGCCAGGAGGGGCTGAAGAAAAAAGGAAGTGCGTCGGGATATCGGAGATCGGGGATTCGAGGAAGAAAGTGTTGGTGACATCGGGGATTGGAAAACCCCGAAACCCGATTGTTATTTTCTATTGAGAACGGAGAAGCGCTTAGGCCTAAGGGTTGTGATGAGCAGGACAAACCTGTGGGTCAAATATTAATAAGGATTCCAGGGGAGAATCAAAGGAGCCACTCTGGATCGAGGGCAATTTAGAACGATCCTTAAGACCGGGAGGTCAGGCGCGGGTCCTGCTGAGGTAGGTGCCTGGGTGGACGCCATCAAGTGGTATCAGATCACAAGAAGGAGTCTTTTCTTTCTATAGCAGAGAAGGGAAGGAGAATTCGCCATGCCGCCAAGGAGAAGATCACCCGATCCAGAGGAGGAAAGGGAGATGCCCAGAGGAAGGGGTAGAGAAGTACAGAATCCAGAAGTAGAAAGAGATCCGCATAACTTACGTGCTAGAGTTGTCGACATGGAGATAAGACAAAGGTGCAAAGTTGATGTAAGAGATATCAGTGAGTTCGAAAATGAATATGATGTTGGACATGGAGAAGAAGAAATCCCAGCAGAAGATGCAGCAAATGAGCGCTTACTTAAAGTTGTTGCAAGAATGGGTGCAAAGGTAAAAATGGACATTCCAGTTTATGACGGAAATTTGGATGTAGAAGAGCTTCTAGACTGGATTAGAGCTCTAGACACCTATTTTGACTATGAAGACATCGAAGAGGACAAGAAAGTCAGGCATGCCGTCACGAGATTAAAAGGACATGCAGCCTTGTGGTGGGATGAACTACAAGCTGACAGGCGTTGCCAAGGTAAGCAGAAAATTAAGAGCTGGGACAAGATGATTGCAAAGATGAAGGAAAAATTTATTCCCAGGGACTATCAAATTTCTCTGTTCAGGAGAATGCAAAACCTGAGACAGAAGCTGATGACAGTGAAGGATATTACTGAGGAATTTTACAAGTTGAATATCAGGGCAAGTCATCGCGAAAGAAATGAGGAAAAAGTGGCCAGGTATATGAATGGCATGAGATATGAGATTCAGGATGAAATGAGTATGGAAACCATCTGAATGGTAGAATATGCTTATCAAATGGCTTTGAAAGCGGAAGATAAGTTGAGTCGAAAGCTAGGTCAAATGGGCAGAGGTAGAAGTAAGCCCAGGGGAAAATCAGTTTCCCAGGAAAGAATCCAGAAGCCCAAGGACGACTGGAAGAAACCTCAGACTCGTACAGAGAGAGCTGGAAGCTCACAACGAGGGAGATATGCTGAACAAAGAGAACATCATACTGAGCAGAAGGAGGATATGCTGATAATAATAGGTTTCCTCATACCAGAGGTAGAGGAAGAGGAAGAGGTGGAGTAATCACATGCTTCACATGTGGAAAGAATGGCCACAAGTCATACGAGTGTCCAGAGAAAAAGAAAGAAACTGGAGAGACTCACATCGTTGAGGCACAGAGGCGAGATGTTGAGGCAAAAGACGTTGAAGGTGGAAGATCGCTCATGATGCGAAAATTTCTTTTGACACCCGAAAAGGAAGTCGAGAGCTTAGCCCAAAGAAACAACCTTTTTAGGACTGCCTGCAAGACCAAGGATAGAGTGTGCAAGGTCATTGTGGACAGCAGAAGCACTGACAATCTTGTTTCAACTGAGATGGTAGAAAAGTTGGAGCTAGAGACGACTAATCATCCAAGTCCATATAAAGTTTCGTGGATACAAAAAGGACATCAGGTAAATGTCACCAAACAGTGCTTTGTTGAATTTAAGATAGGGAGATATAATGATAAGATTTTATGTGATGTTATTCCTATGGATGTTTGTCATCTATTGTTGGGTAGACCGTGGCAATATGATAGAAATGTGATTCATGATGGGAGGATGAACACATACACCCTGGAGAAGAATGGGAGGACACACATGTTACGTCCAATAAAGGATAAGGAGGTGAAGCTGGAAGTAAGCAACACAGTGCTTCTCATGAGTGGGAAGGAACTCCTTACCAAGGTTAAGAAGAAGGAGGATCCACAGTTCATTGTGGTCAGAAAACCGAAGATTGTTCTGACTAGCACAAGAGTGGATGATTTGCCAGAAGAAGTTCAGGGACTGCTGGAAGAGTTCACTGATATAGTAGTGGACGAATACCTCATTCGTTGCCACCGATGAGAAGTGTGAGTCATCATATCGATCTCATACCCGGAGCTAGTTTACCAAACAAAGTCGCGTACATATTGACGCCGCAGGAGAATGAAGAAGTAAAAAGACAGGTCCAGGAATTGTTGGACAAAGGGTTGGTCAGAGAAAGCTTGAGTCCATGTGTTCTTCCAACAGTACTTAGTCCGAAGAAAGATGGAGGCTGGAGGATGTGCACTGATTTAAGGGCGATTAATAAGATAACCATTAGGTACAGATTTCCATTGCCAAGAATGGATGATTTAATGGATTGCTTAAGTGGAGCAAAATTATTTTCAAAGATTGATTTGAAGAGTGGATATCACCAGATTCGCATGAGAGAAGGTGATGAATGGAAAACATCATTCAAGACAAACGAAGGTTTGTATGAATGGTTTGTTATGCCGTTTGGCTTAACAAATGTGCCAAGTACCTTTATGAGGTTGATGAATGAAGTCATGAAAGATTTCATTGGAAAAATTTTTATCGTATATCTCGATGATATACTGATTTTCAGTAAAACGGAGGCTGAACATCTGAAGCATTTGGCCATTGCGATGAAGAGATTACAGCAAGAGAAATTGTTGATAAACATAAAGAAATCCTCATTCATGAAGACATAACTCATTTATTTGGGGTTTTTTATTTCGGCAAATGAGCTGAGGATGGATCCAGATAAGGTGGAGGTAATCAAGAATTGGCCATCACCGAGGAACATATTTGAGGTGAGAAGTTTTCACGGATTGGCTAGTTTCTACCGAAAGTTCATCAGGAATTTCAATGGAATTAGTGCAGCAATGATGGATACAGTGAAGAAAAGACATAAATATTTTCACTGGATTGAAGAAGATGAGAAGAGTTTCAATTTGTTGAAACGGAAGATTACGGAACAACCAATTCTGGTGTTACCGGATTTCCAAAAGACATTTTAGGTAAAATGTGATGCAAGCGGGTTTGCAATAGGAGTAGTATTAATTCAAGATGATAGACCGATTGCATATTTCAGTGAGAAGATGAATGAAGAGAAGGTGAAGTATTCCACAAATGATAATGAATTTTATGCCATCATCCAGGCATTGAAGAAATGGAGGCACTATTTGATTCCGAAGGAATTTGTTTTATATAGTGATAACCATGCATTGCAGTTTGTGACTCAACAGGAAAAGTTGAATCAGAGGCATTTTAAATGGGTTGAATACATGAAGAATTTCACTTTTGTGATTAAACATATTTCTGGTACTGCTAACAAAGTTGTTGATGCTTTGAGAAGGAAGTGTTTGCTGTTGCAAGAGTTAAAAGTCAAAACATTGGGTTTTGATGATCTCTGAGACATGTACGCAGATGATCCAGATTTTCAAGAAGTGTATGAAGCAGCTGAGAATCCATTTCTCAGGGATAGAAGCTAGTGGGTCGAATACATGATCCAGGAAGGATTGTTGTTTAAGGGAAATCAACTATGTATTTCGAATTGCTCCATGAGGGAGAATCTGTTGAAGGAAAAACACAGCGGAGGATTGGTCGGACACTTCGGTCATGATAAGACATTCGCAAAGCTGAGCGAGTCATACTTTTGGCCAGGCATGTGATCAGAGGTCAAGAGGTTTGTGGATAGATGCAGAATTTTCCATCATTCGAAGGGAAGGAAGCAGAATGCGGGTTTTTATCAACCATTGCCCATACCTGAGAAGCCATGGGATGAAATTAGCATGGATTTCATATTGGGATTGCCAAGGACGCAAAGAGGATTTGAGTCAATCTTTGTGGTAGTGGATAGATTTTCCAAGATGGCACATTTTATCCCATGTCAGAAAACTAGTGACGCGACGCACATCGTGAATCTGTTTTTCAAAGAAGTCGTTCGACTTCACGGCTTACCAAGGAGTATTGTTTCAGATCGAGATACGAAGTTCATAGGGAATTTCTAGAGGACCTTATGGAAGAAGCTGGGAACTAACTTGTTGTTTAGTTCAGCATATCATCCTCAGACGGATGGACAGACAGAAGTGGTCAACATGAGTCTGGGAGATTTACTGAGAAGCTTGGTGACAGAACACCACAACAGTTGGGACAATGTATTGCCGCAGGCAGAGTTTGCATACAACGACTCAGTAAATAGGAGCATAGGTCAGAGACCTTTTCAGATTGTTTATGGCATGCAACAGAGGGGAATTTCTGAATTGAGGGATTCAGAACAGACTGCGACTAAGAGCGCTAGTGCAGAATAATTCGCTGAGGCGATGAAAGAACTTCACAGCCAGGTGAAGGAGCGACTGCTGAAATCAAGCCAAGAATATAAACGCAGAGCCGATCAGCATAGAAGACAACTTCAATTTGAGGTTGGTGACTTAATTCTGGCACATTTAAGAAAGGAAAGGTTCCCGAGAGGAACATACAATAAATTGAAGGTGAAGAAAATCGGACCATGCAAGGTCTTGAAGAAAATTGGAGAAAATGCTTATGAGATTGAATTACCCGATGGGATCGGAATCTCTCCGATATTCAATGTCTCAGATTTATACCCATACAAAGCTGAGGAAGTAGGAACAAATGATGAACAGTCAGAGGTTCAGTGGCGAAAGCAGATGCCAGTTGTAGATAGGCCATAGATGGAGCGGATACTGGATCAACGAGTGGGTAAGAAGACCAGAAGGAAAGAATATTTTGAATATTTCGTCAAGTGGAAGGGCCATCCAGTTGAAGATGCCAGCTGGGAGAATGAAGCAGAGATTCAGAAGCATGGAAAAACCATGCAAGAGCTCATGGACAGGAGCCCATGAAGATTTTCAAGCGAGGGAGTATGATGCAGGAGCATTGCCCACATCAAGCGAGCGTGGGGGCAAGCACCACACATTTTGAGCATATGTTAAATTGTTTAAAAACTTTTGAAGAATGGATGCGCCAAAATTAAATGTGATAATCAAGGAGTGGCGTACTTATGCATTGTATAGGACCTTGAGCGATCCGCTCTCGTCAATAGTAGGTAGAAGGCATTTATGTAAGTAGGTAGAATTGAATATTAGATTAGACAGTTTTATAAGGAGTGGAGGGAACACGGATATAGACACCCTCATTGTGCATTGTAACATTATTCTGAAGAAGGAAGAGCAAGCAGAAGAACTGTGTAAAAACACCCATGTACAGATATTTGGATTAATAGAAAGCTTTGATTCAAATTCATGGTTTGTGTTGTTGTTTGTATATTAATGTTATTCTCATGAATGTTTGCTTCATGTTATACATTTGCTTTGATATGCGGTGTATATGATTTCATGTTCTAAGTGAAGTTTGAAAGGAAAGAGGAATGAGTTTCAATTGTTTCTCTGTCTGAGCAAGATTCCTGCAAGGGGTGCAATTGAATTGTCTGCAAGGAGTGCATCGACAAGGAGTTCAGAGGGTTGTCTCTGAAAGCTCAAGAGAGGTAGTGGTTGTTCTCATTCCCTCAGAGTGCATTTGGGCACAGGAGTCGTGCAAGGAGTGCATAGGCCGAGTGAGGTCTCAGGGTTGTGAACCTGAGCAAGATATAGAAAGACTACTGCTGCAGGTGTGCGCAGAGTCGAAGGGTTCTTAGATATTTGAAAGTATCTGAAGGTTTCCGCAAGGAGTGTGTGCAAGGAACCTCTTTGAGGCTCGAAATTGTGAGAAATCTCAGGGGGGGTAAGGCCTTTGAAAACATTTAGGAACATCGAAGGTTCGTAGCGTAAGTGGATAAGTCCAACGAAGAGCCCTTGGTTTTCTTCATAGAAATCATCAAAGGGAAGAAATCGACGGTCAGAAATCTGTGGGGAGGATTAGCGAAACCCCGCCAGCCGTCAGATCTTCCAAAAAAGTGAGGTTACGGCTGCATCTGGAGTTCAAGATCAGGAGATTGTAGACCATAGGATCTTCACAGAAATACTCGTCAGCCATTGGATTGACTGAGAGTTGCATGAAGTTTAAGCTTCGGGAACAGGAGGAGGAAAGTTCCGACGAGAGGCGTGGCCATCGGAATTTCAGCATTCATGGAATCGGGAGTCACGAGGATGAGTGATCGGGAATTTTCATAGTGAAAATCCCGGAATCAATCTGAACCGTGCATCTTGAGGAGACATGTGGCAATCATCGAGAGCCCATCAGCATTTCGGCGACCAGGGTTTTAAGTTGATAAGGAACTTGTGTCATCAGGGCACCGAAAGTCTCGAAATCCCGAGGTTGAATCAGGACCATCCATCCTAAGGGGACACGTGGTGAAGATATAAGATCTCGGGAAAAGTCCTGAAAGGGAAGACTCCATCGGAGTTTTGGGATTCGGAAAATCGGGAGTTCTATGGAAAAAGGATCGGATAAATCCATGTTGAAAATCCCATAGATGATCAAGACCGTCCATCATTTGGGACACGTGGATGAGATCGGGAGCCTATCGGCATTTCGATCATCAGGACTCACATAGGTAAGTGATTTTTTCTTTGTAAATCGGTGAAACCCGAGGGTTGATCTGAACTGTCCATCCACTGGGGACGCGTGTCAGAAATCCGAAGAGAGTCGAGGATCGGCGTTTCAGAGGTCCTGAGGACAGGGAACTCTTGCATTTCAGAATCGCGAAGCGCGAAATCTCGATGAGAAAGTGAGTTCCGTGTGGGACCCAGCTGGCGTCATCTCGTCAGAACGAGGCGTCGCGAATTTGAAGTCGCAGAGACCCCGAGAGAAAATCAGGGTCGTTCATCTCTAAAGGACGCATGGCGACAATTGAGTCTATCGGGGAAATCCTGACAGAGAAGCCAAATCGGCATATCGGGATTTGACGTTTCGAGAATCCTGAAGACAAGGTAACTGGAGCATTTGAAATCGTGAATCGAGAAATAGCGAGGAGCAGTGAGGACCGTCCATCCTTGAGGATGCGTGGCTGAGATCGAAGCCTTCGGGAAATTCCCTGACAGGAAAAGTCAATTGTCGGGAAATCGGGGATCCCGTGGACAAGAGGCCCAATACATATTGACGCTCAAAACCCCGAACCCCGATAAGAGATAGGATTGTGGTCATATAAGGCAGGGTCGTGTGGACTGGGAGCATAGCCAGGAGGGGATGAAGAAAAAATGAAGTGTGTCAGGATATCGGAGATCGGGGATTCGAGGAAGCAAGTGTTGGTGTCATCGGGGATTGGAAAACCCCGAAACTCGATTGTTATTTTCTATTGAGAATGGAGAAGCGCTCAGGCCTAAGGGATATGATGAGCAGGACAGACCTGTGGGTCAAATATTAATAAGGATTCTAGGGGAGAATCAAAGGATCCACTCCAGCTCGAGGGCAATTTAGAACGATCCTTAAGACCGGGAGGTCAGGCGCGGGTCCTGCTGAGGTAGGTGCCTGGGTGGACGCCATCATATTATAACCCTAAATTGCACCACACATGCTTACCTGGCATCAGGCCAACTCATATCCCTTCTTTTCCAAAACACTGTTGAACAACTCTTTGAAAATCCTCTTGAATAAAGGCCCACGCGCCCTAATCCATTACTGAACGCGTGTACACACTGGCTGACCCAAAACAACCCGCGTGGACCGACAAAAGCATGAAAAAAGGAAAGTTGTCGACGGAACAAAAAGCTATGGGTGAGTTAACTGAAACTCCCAGCCATGCATGGCCGAGGGTTCGTCCAAATACCTATCTCCTTCTAGCCTATATAAGAAGGGGTAGGGGTACCATTTAAAAAGAGGAAAAATATAGCAAAGAAACTCTGCCCATTTACGTATTCCATTGTCCCAACCCTTTAGCTTTTCCTAATGCCAAAGGAGATTTAAAGAAAAGTAGTTGAAGGACAGAAGAAGAGGAGCCCAGGATCAGGTTCAAGGAGTGGTGGTCGGTCTCAACTTTTGTAAGTTGACTCATTTTAAGTAATAAAGAGAATGCTTTTCCCATCCCAATTCAGGAACTTTTTATGGTTCGATTAGTTTATGTTTGATTTCTAACCCGTTAGTATATAAGTAGTATGCATGCATAGTTTTTGCTCGTCTTGAATGCAGGTCAGATTTGGAAGGAGTATTGCGAACAAATAATCATGCACAATGGAGGATCGACATCAAACACCAGTAACGAGGTAGGTTGATATTTCCATTCATTTACTAAGAAAAGGGGATTTAAATCTAGGGATGAAGGTAGAAAGTAATTTCTATTCGGTCATATCTGCATGCAAAGTTTGAACTCTATTTGCTAGTCCATAGGGTGTTTTCCCCAACAACAGAATTGGCGACCGTACTGGGGAGAATCTCTAGGGTTCCTGGAATTTTATTTAGTTTTTGGGTAGTTTAAAGACTAGTTTTTCTTGCCTATCTTTTCTTTTCGTTTCTGTAAGGTTTGAGATAGTAGGGAGTCTGGTTTTCCATACCAACTTTCCCTGAATTTTGCTTGACTGTGTTTTTCGGGACCCACAGAGGTAGTCTTTGAACCTGATCCTAGGCTCTTCTTCTTCTGTCCTTCAACTGCTTTGCTTTAAATATCCTTTGGCATTAGGAAAGGCTAAAGGGTTGGGACAATGGAATACGTAAATGGGCAGAGTTTCTTTGCTATATTTTTCCTCTTTTTAAATGGTACCCCTACCCCTTCTTATATAGGCTAGAAGGAGCTAGGTATTTGGACAAACCCTTAGCCATGCATGGCCGGGAGTTTCAGCTAACTCACCCATAGATTTTTGTTCCGTCGGCAACTTTCCCTTTTTCATGCTTTTGTCGGTCCACGCGGGTTGTTTTAGGTCATCCAGCGTGTACACGTGTTCAGTAATGGATTAGGGTGTGTGGGCCTTTATTCAAGAGGATTTTCAAAGAGTTGTTCAGTAGTGTTTTGGCAAAGAAGGGATATGAGTTGACCTGATGCCAGGTAAGCATGTGTGGTGCAATTTAGGGTTATAACATGTCTCTGAGGTTAAATTCATTGATCTTAAGATCAGGGATCAATCCTAGTTGTGGTCTGACTATGCGTATCCCCTTTGGGAGGTACGCAGTGATGAGTGTGTATTCAAAATATCTCAGGACATTGTCGCGACTAACTGTGCCAACCAGAGGTGGGATTTAGTCAGGCGAGAAAGACAGGATGAGCTTCGCATTCACCAAGTCATCGCAGTGCTTGCTTCTTTTCTATGTCATGGTTCTGGATGGCCCAGATCGATGTGCAGTTGAGGGGGATGCTTGCAATCTGACTATCGATGAGTCATGTACTCGTGCGGACATGACCTTCTTAGCCATAAGTTCGATCAAAATATCTTCTATGGATTTCTCTATTTTGTTAAGGTCGCCCGACATGCATGCTCATGATCGAATAGCTCAGGTGGGTGAACAAATACTCAAGGTGAGCAAAACAGGTGGCGAGGTCTCAAAATAACAACGCGATAGAAATCAATTCTTTGTGGGCTCGAATATCTCAGTTTGCAAAAGTGTCCCGGTTGATACATGTGATGGACTAAATAGACAACGTCGTAACAGATTCCTTCAACGGGTCAAAATTCCTCAATCAATACAATTCCATACATTGTGGCACGGTCCCAATGGTCCAATGACGATATTTCTAGCAATAACTGTGTTTCTAGTCGTTCCGGAACATCGTTCTAATAGTTGGGACACCTCCAACGGTCATATTTCTTTGCCATGGAGAATTTCCCTTCGGCCTTTTTCTGCTATTCCGGCGAGGTTCAAGTTCTGCAAGCCTTCCTCTGCGAAGTCCTCTTTGGAACCTCCTGCAATTTTTCTAACTTTGCTTAATTTTTATTGATCTTTCTGGCCTTCTTTCCTGTGATCTGAGTCTTTGGGTTCCTCTTTCCATTTGTATTCTTATCTTATCTTAGCATAGTAACTTCTCACTGCTGAGGGTCTTTCAAAGAGTTAAAGTGGAATACCTCTTCTCTTATTACTTCTAGGGTAGGTTCTCTTCTCTCCTGCGTGGATAGGTTCTTTAAGCCTTCTTGTGTCCTTTCAACTTCTACACCTAGGTCTCTGGCCCTTAGTTGCTTCGACTTGTTCTCTTGTTCTTCTCTTAGTCATTCTATTTTCTTGGCTATGAAGTCCCTTAATTCTTTCTTTTTATGTTCTATAGCTTCCTCTTCTTATTTCCTTCGGATCTGATCTTTCTCAATCCAGGACTTTCCTAACAAAAGTGAAAAAGAAGTGTTGTTCTCAACAAACTTCATGACCTTAAACTATTCTTCATTTGATGCTCCATGAGAAATCATAGGTACATGAGTAAGTCTTCCACATAGGGTTATTAGCTTTCCTTTATACAATCCTATCCTTCCCAATGAAGAAATCATAACAGGCTTTCCCAAAATTTCCCAAGAACTTTTTGGCATAATATTCCCCTGTGTTTCCTCATCCAAAACATAGTCTATGTCGAAGTCTCCTATTCTTGTTTCTATGCACTCCTTCTCTCTTAATATCTATGGTAAACTGATGTCTCTGTGATCATTCAGTGTTTCTTTCATCTGCAATAATATAGTCTCTGATTCTTTCTGGTGCTCTAGCATATTCTTAGTTTCTTGACCTTCTTCATGGTTTTCTTGTCTTGTGTTGATATTTTCAACCTTAGCAAACATTCTAGGGCAATCCAAAACCTCATGATAAACGTCTTTACAAAAAAGACAAGTAGGACCTACACCAAGGAATTCCTTAGCAAGATGTCCCGGTCTTCTGCAACTGTAGCAAAGAGTCAATCCTCTCTTTCTCTTAAATGATCCCCAACCTTTCATGTACTGCGCACTAGGATCACAATGATGGACCTATAAAAAATTATTTCTAGGATCCTACATCCACTTGTTAGTCCAAAAATTCTTTCTATGCATAGGAATAACATATCTTTCACTATTTCTATCATATCTATTCATATCAAATCTTCTTTCTTCTAACTATGCCCTAGTTTTCAGACTAGGACAAAATCTATCAAACATACCTATATTCATACTTTCGAAGAAAAAAATTCCACTTATCTTACCTTTATCAGAGAACAAAGATTTAAGATCTTACATCTTTTCTTCAGATTCGGTTCCCTTCTTAGCACAGAGCTTCACAAGTCAAGTAGAATGCTGTGCACTACAACAATAGATATATGCACAGAGCTTTCTCTTTTCTTCAGTTCCTAGCAATCACAGTTTCAGGTCCCGACATTGGAACCATTTGTTGGCATAGGGGCAGACCCGGGTTTCAATGCTTCAACAGGGCACCAAAAAAAACCTAACTAATGGCCCTTTCGGCAACACCTGCGAAGAAGATGAAGTCTCACCCAAGGTAGAGGCAAGGGGGTTGTAGGACTCAAGTTTCTACAACCTATCTAGGATACAGATCTATGATCACAATACCTAACAGAGAACCTAGCAATTAACATTCATTAGTCTTTAACCTTCATTCAGAGTGCAGGTTAAACCCTTCTTACAGAACAACACAATATTAATCAAGATCTAAGCACATCTAACCATTCATCACCTAGCATCAAAGAATATCTAGCATTCATTCACATCATAAGCACTAAGCATTCATAGATCTATCTATCATAATAGTGCACTAAGAAAATACATGAACAATATGAACAATCATAGCACAAAGCACATCGAGACAAGATATACGTGGTTCACCCCAGTGTGGGGCTACATCCACCAACTCTTCTTCTCTTATTTATTAGTCTCCTTCAATCTTCTTACATGCATAGAGCCACAAATCCAACTCTGCATAGGACATGAGATCTGCGCGCACCTCACCAGATCCTCCTCCCCCGAGTTAGGTCAAGGCACAAATCCTTCTTACAATCACTTGCACTTAACTCTGCAAGTCTCAACATACAGTATTCACAAAGCATTCACAACTATTCGCACTTAGCAACCTCCACAGGTTCTTACACGAAGTCGATTATAACTCTTCAATCACATAGATACAACTACTACTTCTTACATCGCTTAGCTATCTATTTATACATTTAAAAAGGGGCCTAAACATGGGTAAACCCATGGGCCGACATCCCATACTCATTACATAACCCCTAAAACCCAAAAATCCTACAAAAAGGGGGGAAAATCCCGCAATCTCAGCTTCGCATGGGCTCTATGTCTTCGACCAGCATGTCGAAGTCCCAAAAATGGTCAAATATGACCAGCATTTCCTCAAAACTTGGTCAAGGGCCAATAGGATACAGGAACCAAGTTTCTATAGGGACGAGGGGATGTGAGGATATCATCATATCCATTACTATTAATCCACCCTATACACAATATCTTTATTCATATGATTTGATTTGTTAACAAACTCTATTGTGTAGAACCCTTATAACATAGATTGCAACATATGTAACCCACTGTATCATTCATTATTACTACTCATCAATCATATAGTAAATAGATCTATACTAATCATGCATAAACATAACATTCATGAACAACCACATCAACACAACACATAAAGACACAAATTTTAGCGTGGTTCACCTAATGCTTGGGCTACGTCCACAACGATTGGATTAAGTATTAGTCTTCACGAAATCACCATCTTAGACCTACGAACTGTGATTACAATAGATATAACATATAATATTATCCAGACCTTCCTAGATGCTCTCTAGTGCATGCCTCTCTCTCTTTCAAAATCCTTTCCAAACCCTTAAGTAAGGATTCTCACCCATACACAACCTAATCTCTTACTCTCAACAACCTAATCTTCCCCAACCCATTACATATTTATACATAGAGTTAGGGCTCAGAACCCCAATAGTTTATCCCAAAACCCTAATATGTCCTAGTTGTTTTCCTTCTTTCTCACCAGCATGCTTCTTTTACACCTTCTTTTCCTTCCTTTTCTCCTGCATGTTGCTTTTGCATACCTAACTGTTGTTCTTCCCTCTTTTTCGCATGCTCTAAATTCTTCTTTGACCCCTCAAAATGATCCCTTTTATGCTTTTGTGTGTGTTATGTTACCACTCTGTAAATTTGTTCAACTGATAAACATATGACAAAGGTAACTTTTTCAATCAAATTTGAGACCCGAAACTAGCCTTTCAGATCTGGAGAGGGCTCTCTCAAGGGGCGCGGTCTCCATGCAGGATATTGTTGGCATGTTTATAGGCAGTTTACAGGCAGGTTTGCTTGTCATTGATGGAAAGATTAGAGTATGAAGCGATGGAAAAACATGGATAACGTAATCTCAGAAGAGATACTGTAGAGATGCACGAAGAGTGCAAGAGTGTGATTGTTTATTTGATGGAAAACAAGCAGGCAAGGAAGATCAACAATGTAGGGATAACTGCATGGAAAGATCAGAAGCGTAAACTCCATTTCGGAGTTTCGGATATCGAGCATTGGAGGAGTCAAGGAAGCAACTCGTGACATGAATGCCGAAACGGTGAAATGAAAAACTCTGGAATACGTTGATCCGACTCCATTTCGGAGTTTCAGATACTGAGAGATTGAGAAGTCAAGAGTTGAGACTCTTCAACACAAGAGTCCCGAAGTTGCAAAATTCGGAATCCCGAAATCCCAAAAGAGGCACATCAACAAGATTTTTGCATATCGGGAAATAACTCCATTTAGGAGTCCTGGATACCGGGAGTTGAAGTGTTGAAACACTTCACCACAGGAGTGCCAAAATGTCGAAACAACAAAATGTGAAACCTTGAAATCCTGAAACAGTCACATCTACCGGAGTTTCGGATACCGGGAGATTGAGAAGTCAAGAGTCGAGACTCTTCAACACAGGAAACCTGAAGTCGTGAAATATGAAATCGCGAAATTTCAAAGACTCCATACTGGAGGTTCGGATACCGGGATTTTGGATACTGGGAGACGGAGATGTCAAGAACTCTCACTACAGGAGTCCCGAAGTCGCGAAGTGCAAAAAGCTGAAAAGATTATCTGACTCCATTTCGGAGTATCGAATACCGAGAGATGGAGAGGTCAAGAAATCTCACTACAGGAGTCCCAAAGTTGTGAAGTGCAAAAATACGAAAAGATGGCATGACTCCAGTTCGGAGTTTCACAGATTAGGACTTGAAGGTGTCGAGAACTTTCACATCAAGAATTTCAAAATCGCGATATGTGAAATCGTGAAGTGATATGGGCCGACAGATCCAGGAGGTGAAAGTGGAAGACCACATCAGAAAGGATAGGTGGAAGACTATGACATGTGGCACGATCAGACAACGACAAGTGTCAAGTTGATTTGGCATTTCATGCCACTGGAAATCACAATTCTGAGTTATACGTGGCAACCACTTGGGTCACGACATGTCATCGAGTGATGCAAGACTGACCTCACTACGAGAGTTTTTGCTTCGGGAGTTTTAACTCCATCACTCCCCCAAAGTCCCGAAGGATGAATTCCCTGGGCAGAGGATAGCCATCCGATCACCATGGATTATGGACCGTTGATATGGAGATCAAAGAGCTGTAGAGAAGAGCTTGAACCGGCAAGCTCCATTTCGGAGTTTCGGGGACCGTGACATGGAGCGTCAAGAAACTCTACCACAGAAATGCCAAAATCCCAAAATGTCGAAATGTGAATTAAACACAAGATCCCACGGATCCAATCCAATGGTGCAGGTGAATTTAAGTATGATTGAAGGGTTACTATCGCACTTCAGATTGTAACTGCCAAAAACGACTGAAATCTTTTGCCAAAGGAATCAAACAGGCTTCAGTGTGATCGCCAGAAAAGGTGAAGAGGCTCGAGGCATCTTCCAGTGGAATGGAAATTATTCTTAGAGTTGATTGACAGATGGAAGAGTGTTGAAGCATGTAACTGCAGCAAAGAGGATTAGCTCGACTTTGATAGAGAAAACGAAGAGTTTCAATTGACAGACAAGCTAAGGAATCTCGGCTTAACACCCAGTGATTATGGACACATGGATCTAACTGCCAGAGAAGCTGATGAGTGGAAATTATGATCAGGAAGAGCACTTGACATGGAGAGAGCATGCAGAAGAATGGAGCCATAACATGCACAAGTTGCATAGAGAACATAAGTATGCAGAATAAAGAAGAGAGGTGGGGCTGTTGGTGTGAGGATTCAGGAGTGTAGAAGGAGGAGTGTACAGGAGCTGAAATAAAGAGCATAGGAATGGTGGATTAAAGAGAGATGGAACAAAGTGCATAAGGGGAGAAGAACATAAAGCGTAGAGGAGTGTGAAGAAGACACTGATGCAGACAGAGCAGTGCAATGTAGAAGAACATTGATAAGTTTGGTAAGCCAATGATAAATATTGTATCACTATGATAAGTTTCATTAGCAAAATTTATATTTCATGGTGGTAGGGAGGTGCTAGGGAGGACTGTTGTCCTCAGAGGTTCAAGTGGGTGCTTGAACATAGGGAGCTGTAACTTCCATCTGGTTGCAGCCAGAAAAACTAGGGTGGCAGGGTGGTGCAAGGGAGAACTATTGTTCTTTGTTTTATAGGTTGGTACATGTATGATTGGAAGTTAGTGCTTCCATCCAGTTGGTGCTGGAACACCGGGGAGTTGGTGCTAGTAAAACCAGGGAGTTGGTGCTTCCTTCTAGTTGGTGCTAGAGAAACCAGAGAGTTGGTGCTCTCAGCAAGTAGCAGCTTGCAAAACAGAGGTTGCAGCCTCATTATAATTTGCTGTTCATATGTATGATAATGTAAAGAATGTAAAGATTACTTATCATATAAATAAGAAGAGGTTTTTACCCCTTATGGGTTTCCTCAGGAAATATTTGTCTCTTTGTATCTCATATGTGTGACTGATGTTGAATGTGCTATTACTTATTTCCCTAAATTATTGTGATTATCATTGAGTGATTTGTAAAGAGTTAAAATAAGAATAATTGTTTAAGCATGGTGACAACTGATTCACCCCCCCTCTCAGTTGTCCAACAATTGGTATCAGATCCAGCCCCTTTTATCTAAGGGTAGATCCTAGATCTTAAACATGTCAAGCCATGAAGGAAATTCAACCAATAAGGCCCCTATGTTCAATGGAACAAACTTTACCTTATGGAAAGTTAGAATGAGAACCTACATAATGGATTTAGATGCAGATGTATGGGATATGGTAGACACTGGTTATGTAAAGCCAGTTGTACTAGCTAATAAGGATGAAAAGATAGAATTTAACTTCAATGCTAAGGCTATGAATGTTATCTTGAGTGGGCTTGCAGAAGAAGAATTCGTAAAAGTTATGCACCTAGGAACTGCCAAAGAAATATGGGACAAAATCATTAGTAGTTATGAAGGTAATGAAAAGGTAAAGGACGCCAAGCTTCAAACCTACAGAATATAGTTTGAACAGCTAAAGATGAAGGAAGATGAAACTGTTGGAAAATACTTTCTGAGAGTAGAAGAAATGGTAAATGCCATGAAAGCACTTGGTGAAAAAATTGAGGAACCTTCTTTAGTTCAGAAAATCTTGAGATCTCTCCCAGATAGGTTCAACCCTAAGGTCTCTGCTATAGAAGAACTTAATGATCTAAAAACCTTGGAGTTTGATCAACTTCTAGGAACATTGAATGCATATGAAATGAGAATAGTTAAAGATAAACCCACCTCCAGAGAAGCATCGTTTAAAGTAGACAAGAATGAGGATTTTGAGCCCGATGAAATTGAAGAAAAAATTGTGAAGAGACTGAAGAAGGGATCAGGAAAATACAAAGGTAAACTTCCTTTCAAATGTTTCAACTGTGGTAGGATAGGTCATTTTGCAAATAAATGTCCCCACAAAGGAAAGGATCAGACATGTGACGATGAGGAGAAGTACAAACACAAGAATTTCTTTAAAGAGAATAACTTTAAGAAGAAAAGTCTTTGCGTAAACAATGATGATGATCCTTCAGATGATGAAGACAATGACTCCTCTATTGAAGATGAACTAAATGACTTCATACTTATGGCCAAAGAGGATTATGATAATAATAGTACAGGGAGTGATGTTAATGAAGAAGAAGTTGTGGTTGACATGGAAGGAGAACTGAATAGTGCACTGGAAGAGATTGACAGACTAAGAATCAAGCACAGAAAGCAAAGACAATTGTTGATACAGTTTGAGAAAGATAGTAAAGAAACTGATGATGAAATTGTCCTACTAAAAGTAGAATTAGAAGAGGCAAATAAAATCGAAGACATTCTAAAACGACGACTATCAGAAAAGAAGGCAAGATGTGAAGCATTAGAACAAGAAGTAGTGAAAAATAGGAAAGAGATGGAGAAGTTTCAAGCCTTGTATAATCAGAATCTGTCAAGTATCAAAGCCTCAGAAGGATTAGCCACCATTCTGAATCAGCAAAGGAATCCAAAGCTGAAAA
>ML846112.1:54687-79931 GCA_009831015.1 Picea engelmannii | reverse complement strand
TGATCTCGATGGTCTACTTGAATGAACATAGGTATGTAAAAGGAATAATTGAAAAAATATTTCAGATTTATAAATGATTGAAATTTTGGCTCCATTTTATGGTTATTCTAGTAATCTTGTATTTTGTGCTACTTTTTTGTTGTGAGGGAACTATGTCTAGCCTTCCCTTTCCTTTCCTTTCCTTTATTTCTTATCCTTTTCTTACCTTTTCTTTCCTTGGTTTCCTAGCCTTACCTTACCTTTCCTTAATTTTCCTTGCCTTGCCTTGCTTAGACTTTCCTTACCTTTCCTTCCCTACCTTCTCTTGTCTTTCCTTGCCTTGCCTTTCCTTACCTTTCCTTGCCTTACCTTTCCTTTCCTTTCCTTTCCCTACCTTGCCTTTCATTTCCATATCTTACCTTACATATCCTTACCTTTCCTTGCCTTACCTCTCCTTGTAGTGTCTTTCCTTGACTTACCTTGCCTTGCCTTTCCATGTCTTACCTTACCTTGCCTTACCTTTGCTTTCCTTGATTTACTATTCTTTGCTTTCCTTTCCCTACCTTCTCTTGGATTTCCTTGTCTTTCCTTGCCTTGCCTTGTCATTTCTTACCTTATATTTCCTTTCCTTTCCATGTCTTACCTTGCCTTTCCTTTATTTTCATTGACTTACCTTGCCTTTCCTTACATTTCCTTTAATTTCCTTGCATTGCCTTGTCTTACCTTTCCTTTCCTTTCCTTTCCATATCTTACATTGCCTTTCCTTGCCTTTCTTTCCTTTCATTTCCTTGCTTTGACTTCCCTTTCTAATTGGTTTTATTATATGGTAGGATGACATAATCACAATAGAAATAAGAGGGTTGAAACCACATGTGCCTCTATCCAAAATGAATCACGGTTGATTATAATGACAATAACAACATGACACAAGGGTTTCTTAATACAAAATTATTCAAAATTAGATTCCAGGTGTCCACATGGAACGTTCCCTTCAAGAATGTGCATTCATGAAACCACTCCACATGTGTGAATTACAAGGTAGCCAACTTCATGGATGAATGTGAAATATGCCAAGTGGATGAAGTGTCCACAACAAAGTATGTTATCAACTTCCCAAAATATAAAGTATATCATGTCTCCCCAAGATCCCTTTATTTACCTTGCCATGCCATGTCTTTCCTTGTCATTCCATGCCATGTCATGACATGCATTTCCTTGCATTGCATTTCCTTGCCTTACATTTCCTTTCCTTCCATTTCCATGGCATTCCGTTCCATGCCTTCCCTTGCGATGGCATTCCTTACCTTGCCATGCCTTTCATTTAATTGTCTTTCCTTGTCTTTATTTTCCTTTCCATGTCATGGCATGCCTTTTCTTCCCATTCCATGTCATGCCATGCCTTTCCTTTCCATTCCATGCCATGCCATTCCTTTCCTTTCCATGCCATCTCATGTCATTCCTTGCATTGTCTTTCATTGCATTGCATTACCTTGCCTTGCCTTACATTTCCTTACCATTCCATGTAATTCCATGCGTGAATTCCAAGGTAGCCAACTTAGTGGATGAATGTGAAATATTCCAAGTGGATGGAGTTTCCACAACAAAGTATGTGATCAAATTCACAAAATAGAAAGTAGATAATCTCTCCCCAATATGCGTTTCCTTACCTTTTCATGCCATGCCTTGCATTTCCTTACCTTTCATTGTCTTTCCTTGCCTTGCCTTTCCATTCCATAACACATCGTGCCTTTCCATGCCATTCCATGCCTTTCCTTTCCATTTCATGCCTTTCCTTGCCTCATCATGCATTTCCATGCCATTCCATGCCATGCCTTGCCTTGCCTCGTCATGGAATTACATGCCTTACATTGTCTTGCATTGCATTTCCTTGCCTTGCCTTTCCTTACCTTTTCATTCCTTGCCTTTCATTTCCCTGCCATGTCATGTCTTGCCTTTCCATGCCATGCCTTTCCTTTCCATGCATTTCCTTATGTTGCATTACATTGTGTTGCATTTTTGTTATAACCCTAATTTGCACTACATATGCTTACCTGGCATCGAGCCATCTCATGTTACATATTTTTCCAAGCCACTATTGAAACAACTTCTTAAAAACACCCTTTGTGAAGGCATACATGCCCTGCTCGACTACTGCATGCATGTATATGCTAGTTGACCCACTACAACCCGCGTATACCTACAAAAACACTAAAAATAGAAAGTTGCAGATGGAACACATAGTTTCGAGTAAGTTACCTAAATCGTTTGATTGACCATAACCGATCATTCGACCAAATACCTATCCCTTTCTATCCTATAAAATAAGGGGTAGGGGTCCCATTTGAAAAGAGGAAAAGAAGAGTAAACAAACTCTACCCGATTTTGCATTCCCCTTGTACCAACCTTTCGCAACCATTGTGTGAAGAGAAGCATATATGAAAGTTGTTGGAGTACATTTGAAGAGGATCCTAGGACCAAATTCGAGGAGCAGTGGCCAATCTCACTATTGTAAAGTACTCTTGTGAGATTAATAAAAGAAGTACTTTTCTCGTCCCGCAATATGAGGTGTTTAATGTGTAATATTGATTATATTTTGATAGAATCTCTAACCCATTAGTTCATAGATCAAATCCATGCCTGGAGTTCTTTGTTTGTCTGTTTGTGAATGCAAGTAAGCTTTGGGAGGAAACTTGCATTCAAGGAGCAACCAAGTGCGAAAGGATCTACATCAAACGTGGAAGTCAAGGTATAGTGAATTGATCCTTTTATCCTTGTGTTTTATATATGAATGATCGGGTTTATGATTGGGATGATGGTAAGAAGTAGGAGACTTTAGGTCATTTCTGCATGCATTACAGAACCCTTAATGATAGTTCGTAGGGGGATTTCTCACCCAAAAAAGAATTGGTGGCCGTATTGGGGAGATCTGTAGGGTTTTCTAGGGATGCTTTTTGGGTATTTTAGAATTGGTTTTATTACCTTTTTTCTGAGTTTTTTGCAAGAGTCTGAGGTTGTAGGGATTCTGATTTTCCATACCAGTGCTCCCTGCATGATTGCTTGACTATTTGATTTTCTTGCTGGAAATTTATAGAGGTATATGTGGCCTGCGGAAGCCCTGCCTGTGTATACACATGCCCTACCTTTATACAACCCGCGTATATCCATTGGGCTTCTAAAGTGTCAGTTGCATGCTTAAGTCCATAATTTGTTTTTAGGAGAGACAGTCATCCTATTTCCCTGTCAGAAGTGATCCTTCTCAGGGGTCTTTTTGGATTTTGTCATGATCTTTGTGTTGCAACCTATAGCATAGGATAACCTCAGATTAGCTTTGTTTTATCTAAGTTTCCTTGCATTTTCTTTGTCTCTAAGGGACTCTGGTTTTCAATACCAGTGCTCCCTGCCTGAGCTATACTATTGTTTTTTCATATTTTGAGTAGTTACAGAGCTATACAATCCCTGTAGTAGCTCTGGACGCATGCATACATGCTCTACTTTCGGACAACCCTCGTATACACACTAGTTGTTGAAGTGACAGTAGTGTATCTATGTCGGGGAGCTATTTTGACAAAGAGAGGTAGTCATCCTCTTACTTGTCAGAATCCAGTATTTTTAGGGGTATTTTTGGTCTCTTCCCTAGTATTTGTGATCACAGTTGTTAGCTTATATCTAACCATAGAATAGTTTTATTTTCTTCGAAAAGATTTCTTGAGTTTTTTGTAATAGAGTTTTAGACAAATCTGTGAGTTTTTTCGGTCAGCCTTTTGAGGTTTGGTCAAGTGACTCCCTACAATTCGCAGTAAGTCCAGAAGTTATTTTTGGTTTATGTTTTGTCTTCACTTTATCTTTTTTCTTGCTTTGGAAGAAAGAAAAGGAATCCATTTTTCAGTTCTCTTGTTTCAAAAGAATGTTGAAAATTTTCACTTCTTTGTTTGATTGAGTAGTTGGTTGTTTTCATTGATAATCAAGGAAATGTTTTTCTTTCATAAGTTCTTGGCTCTTTACTTAGGAAAATAAGTAGCTCATAGTCAAGCAAAATCCTGTGTTGAGTTTGTTGTTCAAAGATCTTAGGAAGAATAGTTTTAAAAGTTGGTTAAAGAACTTAAAAGTGCAACTCTGAATTTGTCAAGAAGAAGTTATTTTGTTTCCAACTTTCTGTTTATTTTCTCTTTCGTCTCTCAAAACATCACTAGTTTCACTTTCGTAACTTTTGACTTAAGACAAGCCACAAAAAAATAACAATTAATTAAAATCAACTAGACTTTATGTCTGTAGGGTCCATCAACTAGTCTAGGTTAGAGCCTTGATTTAGGTTGGAGAGGAAACTCTTCAAGGATGCAAAACATACATAAGAGTCTATGCTAGGGAGTGTTAAAAGTCTAGTATTGTGAAATTTATCCTGGACCCCCCTCTAACACAGGGGCTAAACAAAAGGTCACATGCATAAAGGTAGCATGGATAAACTCTCCAAAGCTGGACCAAGCATAGTGGGGAACACATATAGAGGGCTTGTCTTGGGATTTCGTTGATAGCATTTTCCATGGAGCTTCTTGGGTCTTGAATCTGTTCGAGGTCCTGAGTTGTCTTCCAGACCACTTGCTTTTGATACCCTTGACAGGTTTTGGGCTTGATACCCTACTCATTGTGGTCCACCCAACTATTGACTATACCCGCCTGGTGAATGTTCATGTGCTGACAACTTAGTTGCCTTTATTTTAGGGAATTACACAGGTGACTGCGAAGGTAGACCGTGGTACCTAGGACAGACATTCGACCACACTTTGTAGAGTATACCAGGAGGGTTCTTCCATATTCGAGTTGCACTTGCACCGGTAAGTTTCTCTAGTGTTGGTTGTTGTAACTATTCTTCCAACTAGTTAAGTGATTTCATGTTTTATCTCGTAGGGAATTTTTATAATGTATACTATTATGGAATGAATATAAATCCGTAGTGTGTCTTTGATCTCCTCACACAATGGAGGATCATGATCTCTGCTAGTCACAAAGGCTTCTTGGCCTACCACCAGTTACACTGGATCCACCCCCGCCACTGCTAAGGAGAAAGCTAGACCAACAAGGGTCTTTTCAAGCGACCGGGTCACAGGAGACTATGCCCAACCAACCTCTAGAGGAACCAACCCTTTTAGACCTTGAAGCAGAATCTCTTGGTCCATATGAAACTCCGACCACTGATCTTTCAGCACCCATCATCATACTGATTTATCCTTATGAGCGTCTGATAGTGTCACAAGATGCAATGGAAGCAAATGTTGCCACTTCTTCCAATAATTCTCCTATTCCCACTACAATTGTCACCATAGGGGGTGTTCCACTTCCAAACCCATCATCATTAGTCTGAACCACCATGGTCTCGACTGCCTCTACCTCGAGCACTGGTATGATTCCATCTTTGGCAAAAACCACTTTTCCTTTCACAAAGACTGCAACAGGCCCTCTGTTTTCATATGGGATTCCTAGCTCAGGTACAAGTCATGTACTTTCCTTCTCCACTCTACATACTTTAGGTCCGGGAGCAAGGAGATCTAATGCTCCTCTGCAAGGATCAATGGGGGGTACCTTAGCCTCCTATAATGCTTTCACTTATGGAGGAGGTCATATACCTCCTTCGTCCCATTCGCTCGACAATGCTCACCAGCATTTCGTAGGGCCGAACACACACCATAGTTCGTTTGAAGAATGGATTCAAGGACTACCTTCTCATATCATGCCGGTAGATTCGACATTGTTCTCCTTGTTCGGAGTGTTTGGTAACAATGCTTTCTCATCAACTGCTTTCCCATCCGGGGGAAATCCCGGTTATGGAAAACCAAATCCTATGCAGGGTACTATTCCTTCACAAGGGGCAAACCCAGGAATTTATTCCGCACAAGGACCTTGGAATTCTTGGCAAGGATCAATTCCCTCGTCAGTAATGTCGATCGGGGGCAACCTCTTTCACAACCAATGGAACCCTGGGCAAGGCGCAAGACCTATGCCCATGGGATCGGCATGGGGAAACCCTTCCCAAAGTCCTTCAAATGGAATGAATACCCAACCGTCTACATCCTATTTTTGGAATCAGTCAATGATGTATCCACAAACGCAGAATCTGTACGCTAGTCATGGCCATGGTTTTTACTAGAAACCTGGCTAGCAACCCAAGCTTTCCTGGCAACTTGGTGCCAATCAAACTCTAGGCCCCTTTTTGCATGGTTATAACCAACAACCCAAACTATCGTTCCTTGAAACCTTGCTTTTTCCAGACTTGACAAGGTTGTTGAATGACCCTATCTATCACAATCCACGTTGGCCCCCTATGCCAATGAAGTTTCCTTCAGACATACCAAAGCTCGAATCCAAGCCTAACGAATATCCAAGAGATCATTTTACTACCTTTCACCTTTGGTTCTCATCTAATTCATTAAAAGACGACTGAATACAGTTGTGATTGTTTCAACGCACTCTCATTAGGAGTGTTGCAAAATGGTACATTGAACTCGACCGCTCAAGATACTCTTCCTTCGACGAATTGGCAATGGATTTCTTAAACCATTTCCAATTACCTATGATATATGACGCCAACACATATTTGTTGGCCACTTTTGAATAGACAAGAGCGGACCATATCTCTGATCACCTCCGAGAATGGAGACGTCGAAAGAGTTTGATTAAAGTTCCAGTCCCACCAGCATTCCTGCTGGAATGGTTCCTTAAGTCTTTGGTCCCACAATTTTCCAAAGACGTCGCAACATCGAGAGTTTTTTCCGAAGAAGATGCAATCATGAGATCTCAACAGCTAGATTTGATTTACTCTCAGTCTGGTTTACTGTACAAAATTTTGCCGGATGCGCCACTGTCAATACTTGATAAAACTAGATAGCAAGTTGGACCACATGTCGATGGTGTTGTTGGTTCAACACAAGCAAATCCCACTGAAAATCCAACAAAACAATTGCAACAACTATCTATACAGCACACAACAGACAACCAGATCATTGGTTTGGCTGGTCCCCCTACCCAAACGTCGGATAAACACATTGTGCAATCAAAAAATATGAAGGCCACCCAACAACCTGATGGAAAGAAGAAACAATGTAAGAAGGGTAAGGGGGGATAAGAAACCCACTAATAGTGTTGGTGGGGGAAACACTGAAAAAAGGAAGTCGAAGTATCCATGCAACCTGTGCACGGAAGAACACCTGACTCACCAGTGCCCTCGGCTTGTAGATGCCCAAAGGTAATTGTCACAGCAGCAACCTACTGTGTTAATGAACCCATTTCAACATGGACAAAATCTAACTCAATCCTCTACTAGTGCGGAAGGGGGTAGTCAAGGACCCCCTCCATCTTCGATAAATCCTACGTCCGCGAATGTGTATATTATGAAAGGTGATGCCTATATATCGATTAGAGCACATGACCACAACAAGACAAGAACCTTCGAGAAAGGTAAAGAAGATGAAATCCCATATTTTCCTATACAGATCGAGAAGATGTTGGGAGAAACAATGACACACATCCCAAAAGGTGCATTCAAGAAAGCTTCTCACAACCCAAATGCAAGGGCCACCCAAAACTACTCTGTGGTGGAGGATTTGTTCAAACCCCTTGTGCGATGTTTTCTTTGGAGGTCCTCCAGAGCTGCCCTTCCTAGAGAAAGGCTCCGTTAGCCTCTTTAGGATCTTTCGAGACTTGTAATCTAGGTATGATCATGCTTGGTAAGACTGACTTAAAACCTCGTCTCCCTTACCATGTAGTGTTCCGGATAGTAGTGGCTTACACCACAAAAATGTTTACTCGGAACATTTTCCCTAGGGTGGTTGATGAGGGCACCTCAACATGCATAATGTCTTTGGCGTTTTGGAAGGCCATTGGCCAAACCGATTTGTCTCCGTCACCTACTCTTCTTACTTGTAGTGTCCCCAAGGCTGAGCCCCGTTGTAAACCATGTTTGGAAAGGAATTGTAATTATTTTTTATAGGCTGGTGAGCCAAGTTTTCATAAGTTGGAGGCTTATGTGTTGTTAGGCCAGGGAGCCTAAGTATTGAAGGCCAGGAGCCTGCTATTGTATATGTAATCATGAAAAACACTTAATAAAATATAAACACCACCAGGTGCAGACCGACCACGATGAATGAGTGAAGGGGGACTGAGCATCCACAGAGTGAGCAAGGAATTAGGGGCTGGAAGGTGGGAAAGGGGCTAAGTGTTGAGCCTAGGGACTAATCCTAGGGGGGGATTAAGCATGGGAATAATATTTTAATATTATTCCAAAATATATGTGCATCATATGTTTTTATCCTAAGTCCTTTTTGGAAGGAAACATGAATTCCCAAGTGGTGGGAGGAACGTGTGCTGGTGGAACGCATGCAATTCCATGGGTGACAAGTGTCAACCCTGGTGCATGTGAATAAAATGGCCAGGGTGAGCCGTGAGAAGGTTCCATTCCCATTCCAGTGGATTGTCTGAATGTGTATGGAGCTCTGAGCAGTATGACTAACCCGACTCCTGTAGAAAACCTGGGTGAGACCCTATGACTCGAATGTCTGTGTCTGATTCTGAGAAATCCTGTGCGTGTAATCCCCATCCTATGAGAAGAATGTGTTGATTTCAAGGAAGAGTCATTGCTTGTTAGGGAAATATGAGCGAGCATATGTGATCATTCCCTGTTCTGAAGCCATGACTGTGAAGCCATCCTGTGATTGTCGAATCCAGTTTTTGGAAAGCCTGTGTCTGTTTTTCCCATGGGATTGTTGAGACTACGCAGTACTAGACTATGTGAGGCTTGTTGTCCTATGAGAGACTCCCTCCATGTGAGAGAGTGCGCAGGGGAAGGAGAGAAATCCTGGAAGGAACCCTGTAGATTCCATAGAGCCCGAAGACTTCCGGTCCGGTCTGTTCCTGTAACCCAAGGTAAGGGAGATTGGCAGCCAAAGGACTGTGTAGGTGACGGAGAAGGTGCATTCTCCTGGGGTGGAACAGGCATGTGGGGAATGAGGGTCTGTGGGCAGTGAGCATGGGAGATTCCTGGGAGAGCATTCCGTCCTTGTGGTGGTGTGTGACTGTTTTCCCTGTAACCTCCGCCTGAGCCTAGATTCCTTGCCTTGGGGTGGAGCTTAGTCCCAGCTCGGGGGTGACCCACTGTTGAGTTGATGAGCAGTGCGGTCTAAGGCTGGGAGGTTCNTGGAAGGCCTGCATTTGGTTGGTGGATCCCACCATTGTTACAAGATAAGTGTCTAACTATGTTTTATCACATTTTATCATGTCTCTATTGTAAATGTTATCATGTTTTCCACTGTGTATACGAATTAATATGGAATGCTATGGATTGTTTAATTATAGCAGTAATGATATGTTTTACTCTGAGTTAAATGTGTTTATATGTTTAAATGCATGGGATATATGATATCTGTATGAGATTTGTACAAATGGGTGTGCTACAAATTGGCATTAGAGCGATTAAACAAAGTAGCAGAAAATGTGTGCTACAAATTGGTATCAGAATGATTAAAAAAAGTAGCAGAAAATGTGTGCTATAGTTTAGTATCAGAGCGAGGTTTTGACACTGAGCCTAGATGGGCCAGTGGAGCGGTCTTTGGACCGAGAATGCGAAGGGAAATTGGGTCTGGAGGACCAATTTCGGACCTTAGTTTGTTCTGAAGTGTCAAGTAGTTGCTTGACCGTGCTTATGAGCTCAGGAAGTATAGCGGCGAGTGAAACCGCAGCTGGTGTGGTCTATGGCCACAGGGAGATAGGTCTCTACACCAATGGTGTTAGAACATTAGGATATGTTTGAGAGGGAAGGCAAGCCCCCATGACCGACGGATCTGGAAAAATGTGCACAGGAATTAAAAGTCCTTTTGAAATACACAAGAATGTGGAAATCGCGATATGCAAAATTTTGAATTGGTTAGGAACCGTCAGAGTCGTCAGATCTCGGCCAAAAAATCCGTCAGTCGTAGGATCTATCGGGAGATGTCTGAAGGTTAAACCTCAGAGATTAGGGGTGAAAGCTCTGAAATAGATCTAGACCGTCTGAATGACGGAGGACATGTGTCGTAAGATTTCCCATTTCGGGAAATCGGGAATCGCGATATCGGGAGTCACGAAGGAAGTCGAGAATTTTCATGGTAAAAGTCCGAGGAACGATATGAGTCATCCATAAGTGGGGACACGTGAGCGATATCGGGAGCCCATCAACATATCGGGGTTCGACGTTTCGCGAATCCTGAGGACATATGTGTTTCGGCATTGGGAAGTCCGAAACCCTGATAGGAGGTATGACTGTGGTCATATAAGGGGAGGTCGTGTGAACCACGAGTCTATCCCAGAGGGCTAACGGGAGTTAGAGAACATTGGTTTTGGAAACTCAAAAACCCGAAAGGATCGGGACTTTCCATGGTGGAAACCCCGGAGCAGTTGTGGGTCGTCCGATTTGAGATGGCCACGTGTTGAGAGATTACCTGTTTCGGAAAATCGGGATTCAGGAGTTCCATTGACAAAGAACTCAGACTCTCGTCATGATAAATCCCAACCATACTGGTGAGACGTTAGCATGTGGCTAATTCCCGATGAACAGATGAGATTCGTTCAGGGAATCTCCGGGTCTTTAACGACCGTCCAATGTGAGAAAGATCTGACCGTTGGATTTTTCTAGGAATGGATGTGGACACATGGAGATGTACCACATGTCAGACGGTCGAAAAGAGAAGAGAGAGTGGTGGGACCCTAATGATGTCATTGAATGTGATGAGGATCCTCCAAAACGTGCCACGCACCACTTGGTAAAGGGCGACAACTGTGCTGTAGACCCAAAGAATAAGGTAAAATAGAATTTTGGAAGTTGAGGGTTGGAAAGGAGAGTTAAACGGGGGTCCTCCAGTGCCAAGATTTCGAAACCCCGAAACCGGAAGTCCCAAGGTACAAAAACCTGAAGTTTCGAAATCCTGAAGTGCTGAAAATGAAAGCTTCGAAAACACGAAAATTGCAGAGCCGAACGAGAGCTCATAAAACACATTGGAATCGAAATGTCTTTTGTTCTTGTTGGTATTAGTTATAAATGCTGAAGATTGTTCCTGGAGGTTTAATGGCCTGATAAACTATGATTTTATTTTCATAGTGCGTGTGCAGAGTTCAACGGAGGTCAGGACTCTAGTTAACCAACGACTGAGTATGGAGTGGGGAAAGGTGTAGATTACCCCCGAAATAGAAGACGAACAGGAAGGAAAGGATGTTAACCTGGGAATCGAAGGATCAAACTCCAATGGGCATAGAAAAGAGATAGATAAGGAAGAACACATAATGAAAATCATTGAAGGATTGCAAAGAGAGGCCAAGGCTCACCGAGCTGATAGCTGAAATCTTATGAAAGTCAGGGATCGACAGGGTGCATTAAACTTAAAATTTTGAAGAGCCTGGAAAGAATAGAGAAGAAAATCAAGAAGGGCAGAGACTCAAATACGACAGAGAGTCGTAGAACCTATGGGAGAAGAAGTAGGTCGAGGAGTGGTAGCCGACATCTTAGTCGCTCCCAAAGACATTCGGACAGGAAGACACACAGTAGTTGAAGCCCGTCCCCTACCAGAAAACATCGAAAATATGGAAGGGAGGAATTGAAAGGAGAGATGAACAATATTAAGCCTCTAACATTCGATGGAGAACATAAGAAGGAGGAAGATGCCAAGACCTGGTTACTTGGCATGAAGAAATACTTCCAACTGCAGAATTATTCTGCCCATGCAGAAGAAAGAATTGCAATGTACCAACTGAAAGGAAAAGCATCCATGTGGTGGGATCAGTTTGTATAGATGCAACACATTAGAGAGAAAGAGGTCACGTGGAAGGAGTTTAAGAGGTATTTTGAGAAGAAATACCTGACTAAAAGATACTATGAAAGAAAGATGAAGGAGTTCTTTGAACGCAAGTTAGGCAATATGACAATTGATGAGTATGAACGAAATTTTCTGGAACTACTGAAGTATGTTCCATTCATCAAGGATGAAGCTGTTAAAATTCAAAGGTATCTGAGTGGACTGCCACCTTCCATGAGTGATAAGATTCAATATGACGATGCTAAGACCATGGAAGAGACCATCAGAAAAGAGAAATGCTTGTATGAACAACAAGGAGAAAGGCCTATCCTTCGGAAGGTCTGGGATGATCGGAGGAAATTTAAGAAGGAACAGAGGAAGAAGGGAAGCAAGCCTTCCTTTTTCAGAAACAGTCCTTGGGGATAGTCATCTTTTAAAGAGCCTAGGAAGGTTGAACGGAGTGAGAATATGCCAAGGTCTCCACCTATAGAGTGTTGGGGCTGTAAACAAAATCATAGGTAGAGAGACTACCCCCACAGAAAAGACAAAGCAAGAACTGTCCATATTGTTCAGCAAGATGAAACAGTGGAGGATATGGGCAGTAGAATGCCAAGGATCTACGCATCCCTGGACAATAAGCAAGCATAATTTTAATCGCACATTATTGAAGTGGAAGGTATGATCAACAAACGACCACTTGTTATTTTAATTGATTCAGGGGCTAGCCATAGTTATGTAGATCCTAGAGTGGTGGATAGTTTTCATCTAATGAGAAGCAAACATGAGAAGTCTTGGTTAGTGTAGTTAGCCACAGGGACCAAGAGGAAGGTCACTAAATTGGTTAAGTCCTATTGAGTGGACATGAAAGGAATGAGCACTAAGGAGGAATTGAACATTCTTCCTTTAGGCTCATATGATTGCTTAATTGGGATGGACTGGTTGGACCAACACCATTCCCTTATGGATTTCCGTAACAAGAGGTTCACATGCCTAAACGAAGAGGGAAATCAGGTAACAGTCCAAGGAATTCCCAGAGCCGTGGCTGTGAGAGAAATCTCAGCCATGCAGCTGAAGAAATGTTACCAGAAAGGTTGTCAATTATTTGCAGCCCAGGTGGAAGAAGAATTCTGAGATATAGTCTCGAATCTGGAAGACCATGAAGTACTCAAAGAATTCAAGGACATATTTCAGGAGGTACTTGGACTACCTCCGAGGAGGGACATCGATTTTTCTATAAATTTGATGCCTGGAACAACTCGAGTTTCGAAAGCTCCTTATAGAATGAGTACGCCAGAGCTAAAAGAGTTGCAATTGCAGCTCGAAGAGCTACTAAAGAAAGGTTACATTCTCCCCAGTGTGTCACCATGGGGAGCCCCGATCCTATTCATGAAGAAGAAAGATAGGACGTTGAGGCTATGCATTGATTTTCAACAGTTGAATAAGGTCACTGTCAAGAACAAGTATCCTCTGCCAAGGATTGATGATCTTTTTGATCAGTTGAAGGATGCGAAAATATTTTCGAAAATAGATCTTCGATCAGGATATCACCAAGTGAGAATAAAGGATGAGGACATCAACAAGACCGCCTTTAGAACAAGGTACGGTCATTATGAGTTCACGGTGGTGCCGTTTGGACTGTCCAACGCACTTGTTGTTTTCATGTGTTTGATGAATGGAGTGTTCATAAATTATTTGGACAAGTTTGTCATAGTCTTCCTGGATGATATCTTGGTGTATTCCAAGACAGAGGAAGAACACGAGCAACACTTGAGAATGGTGTTGCAGGTGTTGAGAGAAAACTAGTTGTACGCAAAACTGAGCAAGTTCTCTTTCTATCAAAGGCAGATCCATTACTTGGGACATATAATATCTGAAGAAGGGATCGGTGTGGATCCTGAGAAGGTACAGTCCATTCGAGAATGGCCAGCACCAAGGAATGTGGTAGAAGTTAGATCTTTTATGGGTCTGGCATGCTACTATAGGAGGTTTATAGGTGGATTCTCAAGGATAGCTCATTCTATCACTTCCTTGGAAAGGAAGGGAAAGAAATTCCAGTGGACTGAAGAATGTGAGAGAAGCTTCCAACGATTGAAGTTGTTGCTAACTAGTGCTCCAATCCTGAAGATTGCAGATCCAAATAAGGATTACATAGTGTGCACATATGCATGCAAGGAGGGGCTAGGAGGAGTTCTCAGCCAAGAGGGATTTGTAGTTTGTTATGAATCCCGAAAGTTAAAGGAACATGAGAAGAACTATGCCACTCATGATTTAGAGTTGGCAGCAATTGTCCATGCCTTGAGGAAATGGAGACATTACCTCATGGGCAAGAGATTCGAGTTGAGAACAGACCATCATGGTCTGAAGTATTTATTTGATCAGCGGACCTTAAATTCCATGCAAATCAGGTGGCTAGAGTTTCTGTGCAAATATGACTTTGATATCAAGCATATCAAAGGGAAGGAAAATAAGGCGGTTGATTCACTCAGCAGAAAAGTGCACGAATTACATGCTACAACCATTAGTATGTACCGGACTGAGATGAAATATAGAATTTTGGAAGCTGCAAATATTGATTTGCAGTACAAAAATCTTGTAGCAAAGCTATAGCAGCGTGAGAGACCACAGACCAAGGAAAGTTACACCTTGGAAACTAATGGTTTACTTCTGTATAAAAACAGAGTGTATGTACCCAATGTCCGAGAGTTGAAGCTGGCAATTCTAAAGGAGATGCATAACGTAGCTTATGTTGGACATCCTGGATATCAAAATACTGTGGCAGCAGTCAAAGGCCATTATTTTTGGCCGGGTTTGAAGAAATAAATCACTGAATACATCGCCAGATGTATGGAGTGCCAGAAGGTTAAGGTTGAGCATAGGCACCCCGCAGGGTTGCTGCAGCCTTTACCTATTCCTGAATGGAAATGGGACGTGGTAACAATGGATTTTATCACAGGATTGCCTAGAACAAGCAAGCAACATGATTCAATCATGGTGGTGGTGGAAAATCTTACTAAAGCTACCCATTTTATTCCACTGAAAACCACCTACAAAGCAGCAGATGTTGTTGATATCTTCTTAAAAGAAGTTGCACGCTTGCATGGAATTCCTAAGACAATTGTGTCTGATAGAGACCCGAAATTGACTTCGAATTTCTGGAAAGGACTGTTCAAAGGATTCGGAACGAATCTGAACTTTAGTACAACATATCAATTTGAGTCTGATGGACAGACAGAGAGAGTAAATAAAGTAATAGAAGACATGCTGAGAATGTATGTGATGGATAAACCATCAAGGTGGGAAGACTACCTGCATTTGGTAGAATTCGCCTACAATAATGGGTATCATGCATCATTGAAGATGAGCCCATTCGAAGCGCCTTATGGAAGAAAGTGCAACACTCCAGTGTGCTGGGATAATCCAGCTGGCAGAGTAGTAGTAGGGCCTAAACTGCTCAAAGAGATGGAAGACCAAATGATAAGAATTAAACATAATCTAAAAGCTGCCCAGGACAGGTAGAAAAGTTACTCTGATAGTAACAGAACCCATAGAGAATTCAAAGTGGGTGACCATGTTTTCCTGAAAGTAAAAACTAACAGGAGTTCCCCGAGGCTGGGAAGTTGCGCCAAGTTGGCACCAAGATTTTGTGGGCCATTTGAGAACCTGGAAAGGATTGGGCCAGTTGCATACATGCTTTCATTACCTGCGTCTATGACTGTACATAATGTGTTTCATGTTTCACTGCTTAAGAAATATGTACCTGATGCTAATCATATTATCGATTGGAATGTGATTCAGGTGGAACCAGAAGGTGTCCTGCAAGTGCATCCTGTGCGCATATTGGACAGGAAAAGCAAACAACTTCGGAATCGAGTTATAGAGCTTGTAAAGGTCCAGTGGACCTAGTACGGTCCTAAGGATGCGACATGGGAGCATGCAGAGGTTATGCAGGCAGAGTACCCGCATCTTTTTGAAAATTTTGAAAGGCTTGTAGAGACAGTGTAAGTTGCACTGAGGACAGTGAAAAAATAAGGGGAGGGGTATTGTAGTGTACCCAAGCCCGAGCCCCATTGTAAACCATGTTTGGAAAGGAATTGTAATTATGTTTTATAGGCTGGTGAGCCAAGTTTTCATAAGCTGGAGGCTTATGTGTTGTTAAGCCAGGGAGCTTGAGTATTGAAGGCCAAGAGCCTGTTGTTGTATATGTAATCATGCAGAACACTTAATAAAATATAAACACCACCAAGTGCAGACCGACCATGATGAATGAGTGAAGGGGGACTGAGGATCCACAGAGTGGGCAAGGAATTAGGGGCAGGAAGGTGGGAAAGGGGCTAAGTGTTGAGCCTAGGGGCTAAGCCTAGGGGGGCTTAAGCCTGGGAATAATATTTTAATATTATTCCAATAGATATGTGCATCATATGTTTTTATCCTAAGTCCTTTTTGGAAGGACATGTGAATTCCCAAGTGGTTGGAGGAACGTGTGCTGGTGGAACTCATGCAGTTCCATGGGTGACAAGTGTCAACCCTGGTGCATGCGAATAAAACGACCAAGGTGAGCCGTGAGAAGGTTCCATTCCCATTCCAACGGATTGTCTGAACGCGTACGGATCTCTGAGCAGTATGACTAACCCGATTCCTGTAGAGAACCTGGGTGAGACCCTGTGACTCGAATGTCTATGTCTGATTCTGAGAAATCTTGTGTGTGTAATCCCTAGCCTACGAGAAGCCTGTGTTGATTTCGAGGAAGATTCCTTGCTTGTTCGGGAAAGTTGAGCGAGCCTATGCAAGCATTCCCTGTTCCGAAGCCGTGACTGTGAAGCCATCCTGTGATTTCCAAATCCAGTTTTTGGAAAACCTGTGTCTGTTTTTCCCATGGGATTGTTGAGACTACGTAGTACTCGACTGCGTGAGGCTTGTTGGCCTGTGAGCGACTCCCTCCAGGTGAGAGAGTGTGCAGGGGAAGGAGAGAACTTTTGGAAGGAACCCTGTAGCTGCCATAGAGCCCAGAGACTTCTGGTCCGGTCTGTTCCTGTAACTCAAGGTAAGGGAGATTGGCAGCTGAAGGACTATCCAGGTGACAGAGAAGGTGCATTCTCCTAGGGTGGAAAAGGCATGTGGGGAATGAGGGTCTGTGGGCAGTGAGCGTGGGAGATTCCTGGGAGAGCATTCTGTCCTTGTGGTGGTGTGTGACTGTTTTCCCTGTAACCTCCGCCTGAGCCTAGAGTCCTTGCCTTGGGGTGGAGCTTAGTCCTAGCTCGGGGATGACCCACTGCTGAGTTGATGAGCAGTGTGGTCTAAGGCTGGGAGGTTTGTGGAAGGCCTGCATTGGGTTGGTGGATCCCACCATTGTTACAAGATAAGTGTCTAACTTTGTTTTATCACATTTTATCATGTCTCTATTGTAAATATTATCATGTTTTCTGCTGTGTATACGAATTAATATGGAATGCTATGGATTGTTTAATTATAGGAGTAATGATATGTTTTACTCTGAGTTAAATGTGTTTATTTTTTTAAATGCATGGGATATATGATATCTGTATGAGCTTTGTACAAATGGGTGTGCTACAAATTAGCATCAGAGCGATTAAACAAAGTAGCAGAAAATGTGTGCTACAAATTGGTCAGAATGATTAAACAAAGTAGAAGAAAATGTGTGCTACATTACCTCTTTTGACGATCGTTCATTCCGACCACCTGGCATAATCCCCTATTTTCCCATGCAGTTAGGAGGGAAGACCGTGTGTGTCGAGGTTGAAGTGGTCGATGCGTCTCTCGACGACAATCTCTTGTTAGGAAGGAGTTGGACCTATGCCATGCAAGAAGTGGTCGCTATAGTGTTCCGGGTCTTGTTGTTTCCACACGAGGGTTGGATCGTGACCATTGATCATTTGTCTTTCTATTGTCTTGACCATTCATTGGGGGCATCTACGGTCCCGATGATTGATAACCCTCAACCCAACGTCGTCAACAAAGAGGTTGATTTTTGCCCACCTTTGATGGGTACTTTCGATTACCTGCCTCCTCAAGGCGATGTTAAGTTCATATCAAACCACCATAAGGTTGAGATTCTCCATGTTTCATTGTTTCGCATGACTTACTTCAATGATCCATGGACTCTTCCTTCCCCATCAACCACGATGGAAGGGATAGGGCACCATCGTATGGCCATGCCCTTGTCTATGACAAAAGTTGCATACTCTTTAGTCCAACAAGCTTCCACTGACCCCGATCTGACTCCCGCACAAGAGTTAGATCCGATTCTAGAGCCTATTTCGGCTCAAGGTTCCCTTGCTGATACTGATTCTTTAGACTTAGTCTTTCCCTTAGACAAAGCGATTATTGAAGCAATGACTAGTCCGGACAAACCCTGGGACGATCTCCATCATCGATCTTTTTTCCTCCCAGAGTTAATAAGAATTGAAACTGGGGAATTCAGTTTGACTATGACTGGAGATAGGTCTTGTCCTATCAATCCCTTGTCTACACATGTTGTTTATGCCTAGGGTAATATGGAAACCATTGCTGAAACTATACCTATTGATATCTCTAGAACCCCTAGCATCATGGAGAATCTTTTCATCGGAGCTGACTATTCCCCCGAAGAGATTCGAATCTACATGGATTTATTTAAAGAATTCCATGATGTTTTTTCCTGTTCTTATGAGGAAATGCCAGGCATAGACCCAAAAATTGTTGAACATGAAATCACGACTTCTCCTGATGCTAAGTCGGTCCGGCAAAAGCTTCGTCCAATTAATCCTAAGAAAGCAACTCCTATTAAGGTTGAAGTAGAGAAAATTTTTAAAGCAGGTTTTATCTACCCCATCCATTTGACCCAATGGGTGTCAAATCCCATGTCTGTCAACAAAAAATAGGGTACAATTCAAGTATGTATAGACTTCCGTGATTTGAACAAAGGCTATCCAAAAGATAATTTTCCCACACCATTTATTGACCAGATAGTCGATGAATGCACGAGTTGCAAGGCCTTTTCTTTCATGGATGGTTTTTCAGGATACAATTAGATAGAAATCAAACCCAAAGACCAACACAAGACAACTTTCATTTGTCCATTGGGTACATTCGCATATCATAAGATGCCTTTTGGTTTGAAAAATGTTGGCACTACTTTTCAGTGGGCCATGTCTTTTTCTTTCCATGTCCTCAAATATATCATCGAGGCATACCTATATGATTTAGCATCATGCTATCGTAAGCGAACTCATCATCCCACACACCTCTGACTTATCTTTGAGTGATTTCACTACTTCTCGATTCGCTTGAATCCAAAAAAATGCAGTTTTTGTGCTATGTCGGGCCGTCTGCTAGGTTTCATAGTGTCGGAAGCAGGGATCATGGTCGATCCTCTCAAGGTTGATGCAATCGTTCAGTTTCCTCCCCCACATAAAATCTTTCAGCTTCAGAGTTTATAGGGAAAAACAATTTTTTTGCGGTGTTTCATCGCAAACTATGCCGAGATCACAAAGGGATTTATGCATTTACTGAAGAAGGACGTTCCTTTTCATTGGGATGAAGCTTCTCAACTCTCTTTTGAAGCATTGAAACGTGCCCTCATGACTGCCCCTCTACTTTGGCATCCCAATTATAACAAAGATTTCTTATTATTCTTGGCTGTGGCAGAGTCAACCATCGATATGGTCTTAGTTCAGGAGGATGATTTGCTCTCAGAATATGTGATTTATTACCTAAGTCGAGGACTGGTTGGACCGGAACTCAATTATTCTCACATTGAAAAACTTGTGTTGGCAACAGTTCATGCTATTCGACGGTTCTATCATTATATATCGTTTCACACGATATAATGCATGTATATCTTTTTTATTTCGAGATGTAGATTTTCTATGTATTACTCGCGGCTACACTTTATATAGTTATATGACATGGATCTGAAGTGTATTTGATTGGAAACCATGATTTTACTTCACCCCAAGCATGGGTATGCCCACCTGGGTGAGACGATTGTTATTTTGAAGATGGCACCTCCCGAACTCTTCTCCCTGGGCTCACTTGTTTCGTATGATTGGTGGATATTGATAATGTATTTCACCCATAAGATGCTCTTCTGACCTCACACATTAGGGGGCATCTGTTATAACCCTAATTTGCAGTAGATATGCTTACCCGACATTAGGCCATCTCATGTTACATCTTTTCCCAAGCCACTATTGAAACAACTTCTTAAAAACATCTTTTTTGTAGGCATATGTGCCCTGCTCCACTACTGCACAAGTGTATACACTAGATGACCCACTACAACCTGCGCATACCTACAAAAGCATTAAAGATAGAAAGTTGCAAACATAACACATATTTTTGGGTAAGTTAACTAAATCGTTTGACTGCCCATAACTGATCATTCAACCAAATATCTAGTCCTTTCTAGCCTATAAAAGAAGGGGTAGGGGTCCCATTTGAAAAAAGAAAAAGAAGAGTAAACAAACGCTACCCGATTTTGCATTCCCCTTGTCCCAACCTTTTGCAACCATTGTGTGAAGAGAAGCATATATGAAAGTAGTTGGAGTACATTTGAAGAGGAGCCCAAGACCAGATTCGAGGAGCAGTGGTCGATCTCACTATTGTAAAGTATTCTTGTGTGATTAATAAAAGAAGTACTTTTTTCGTCCCGCCATATGAGGTGTTTAATGTGTAATCTTGATTATATTTTGATAGAATCTCTAACCCATTAGTTCATAGATCAAATGCATGCTTGGAGTTCTTTGTTTGTCTGTTTGTGAATGTAGGTTTTGGGAGGAAACTTGTAGTCAAGGAGTGACCAAGCGCAAAGGGATCTACATCAAACGTGGAAGTCAAGGTATAGTGAATTGATCCTTTTATCATTGTATTTTATATATGAATGATGGGGTTTATGATTGGGATGATGGTAAAAAGTAGGAGACTTTAATTCATTTCTACATGCATTACAAAACCCTTAATGCTAGTCCATAGGGGGATTTCCCAGCCACAACAATTTCCTTGCCTTACCATGCCATTCCATGCCATGCATTTCCTTTCCATGCCATGCCATGCCATGCCTTGCATTTCATTTCCTTTCCTTTCCATGTCATTCCATGTATTTCCTTGTGATGTCATTCCATGCATTTCCTTTCAATGCCATGCATTTCCTTGACTTTCCATGCAATGCCTTTCCTTTCCATTCCATGACATGTCGTGCCTTGTCTTGTGTTGCATTTCAATGAATTTCCTTGCCTTGTCATTCCATGCCTTTCCTTTCCATACCATTCCTTTCCATACCTTTCCTTTCCATGTCATGCCTTTCTGTTCCATGCCATGCCTTTCATTTCCATCTCATGCCTTCCCTTTCCATGCCTTGCATTGTCTTGTGTTGCATTACCTTTCCTTGCATTGTGTTGCCTTACCTTGTGTTTCCTTTCTAGGCCATGCCTTTCCTTTCCATCACATTCCTTGTCTTTCCTTTCCATGCCATGCCATGCCTTTCGATTCCATGTCATTCCTTTCCATGCCATTCCTTGCATTACCTTGCATTTCATTTCCTTTCCCTACCGTTTCATGCCTTGCCTTCTCTTTCCTAGCCTAACCTTTCCATGTATAGCCTTACAAGGTGTTAAATGGTCAAACATATGTAATAAACACTAATCAAACACTTTTTAATGAAATGGAATGACAGTGAAGGGGCCCCACTAGATAAAACTCAGTTCCCTAGATCCAATGCAATTGACAGTTCTTCCATCAGAGGCTCATTTATAGTTTTATCCTGAGTTGCAATTCGCCTCCTCAAGTCATTCAGGGACTTGTTGGCAATTTGGTCTAGGGCATAAAATCCAAATCGAGTAGCATAATGAATTTTTAAAAGATCCCTCACATTTGTTTGACCAAGGCTCACATGATCACGCTACCCATAATTTCCCAACACAATGTTCTTGAAATTCAAACTCTTTTTCATAAATTCCATTGTGCCTCACTGAACAAAACCCTAGTTTCAGATATCCTCCAACAAATGACTTTCCAGGAAAAAAAATGATATCAAAGGGGCTCAAATAGATGAAATGTAGTGCCATGTCTCCAATGCAACTGATGATTCATACATATGAGGCCTAGTTAGAATTTTATCACAAGTTACAACTCGCCTCCTCAATCCATTTAGGGATGTGTCGACAATTTGGTCTGGGGGCATAAAATCCAAACTAAGAAACATAATGCATTTGAGTAATCTCACACACATCCATTTGGCCAAGGCCCATGCGACCACACTACTCACAATTGAATGGCACAATGTTCTTGAAAATCAACCTATTTTTTTGAAATTGCATTCATGTCCCTCACAGAGGAAAACCCTAGTTCTGAAGATCCTCCAAAAAATGGTTTTCCAGGAAACAAAAAGACAGTGGAGGGGCCCCACTAGCTGAAACCCGATGTCCTATATCCAATGAAACTAATGGTTCATTCATCTGAGGCTCGATTAGAGTTTTAACACAAGTTTCAACTCGCCTTCTAAAGTCATTCATGGATATGTTGGCAATTTCATTCAGGGGCATAAAATCCAAACTGAGCATTACAACAAATTTTTGTAAGCTCCCACATGTTTGTTTATCCAATTCCCACATGGTCACACTACCCAAACCGCCCAAGAAAATGTTCTTGAAAATCAACCTCTTGATCAGAAATTGTATTGTGCCTCACTGAGAAAAACCCTAGTTCCATAGATCCTCCAGAAAACATTTTTTTGTTCAACAAAATGATAGCAAAGGGGGCCCACTAGCTGAAACCTAGTACTATAAATCCAATTCAACTGACGATTCATCCATTGAGGATCGGTTAGATTTTTATCACGAGTTGCAACTCGCCTCCTCAATGAATTCAGGGACATGTTCGCAATATACCTAGACCTAAACCATGACCATGACATAGATCTATACCTAGACCTAAACCATGACCTAGATCTATACCTAGACCAAGACCTAGACCATGACATATGCCATGACCTAGAACATGGAAATATAAGGTACGATAATGCAAGGCAATGTCTAGGCATAGGTCTAGGTCTAGGTATGGCAAGGAAAGGAAAGGAAAGGCAAGACATGAAAATTATAAGTAAGGCTTGACATGGAAATGCAAAGAAAGGTCTAGTTCTACATGTTATATTCTGTTATAAAAGTTATTTAGTTGAAAAAATAGTTTTTATTCCTTTGATTTTAAATAAGGCCTCGAACTTATGTTTTTTTTCATGCAATCCAAAATAAATTATGGATAGATAGTATAATGATACTACACCATATGGAACATAACCCTATTTAATGACATTCTTCTCTATTTAAATCCTATTAATTATGATAATCCATGTTTAACAACTATGAAGATACTTAAGATATAGGAATAAAGAGAGTTTATGTAATGACATTGAAATTCTCATGCAATAATTTTGATCTACGATAGATGCAATAACATGTTGTAGAATAACATTCTTAATGAATCATTTGATTGTAGTGTTGAGATATTAAACTTGTTCATTTAGTACAAGCATTATTGTTTTAAGAAAAATAAAATTATGATACATGAATGCCATTTTTTTCTCATTAAATTAACTTGAAAACAAACTGATTAGAATTTAATTGAATTTGGAAATAATTTTATGGTATTTATGATTATAGAGACACATTTATTTTGGATGAATCAAAGGAAAATAAATTTTCTATGGCATGGAAAGGAAAGGCATGGCATGACAAGGCATGGAAAGGGAATTCAAGGTAAGCCAAGGATACGCAAGTGAAGGTAAGGAAAGGAAATGCAAGGAAATGCAAGGCAGGGCATGGCATGTAAATTCAAGGAAATGCATGGCATGGAAAGACAAGGCATGACATGACATGTAAAATAAAGGAAAGGAAAGGTAAGGTAAGGTAAGGCAAGGCAATGCAATTCAAGGAAATACAAGGCATGGCATGGCATGGAATGGAAAGGAATTTAAAGGCATGGCATGGCAAGGAAATTCAAGGCATGGAAAGGAAAGGAGAGGCAAGGATATGCAACACATGGCATGGCATTGCATGGAAAGGAAAGGAATGACATGGAAAGGAAAGGAAAGGCATGGCATGACAAGGGAAGGGATGGCATGAAATGGCATGACAAGGCAATGCAAGGAAATGCAAGACAATGCAATACAATGAAAGACAATTCAAGGCATGGTATGGCATGGAGTGGCATGTCATGGTAAAGAAAGGAATGGAATGGCATGGAAAGGAAATGCATGGCATAGAAATTTAAGGCAAGGTAGGGCAATGGAAGGGAAGGAAAGGCTATACATGACAATGCATGTAAGGGAAAGGTCTAGGTATGGCAACACAAGGCAAGGAAATGCAAGGCATGGCAAGGAAAGTATGTACATGGCAAGGCAAGGCATGGAATGGAATGTCAAGGAAAGGAAAGACATTGTGTGTAAAGGAAAGGAATATCATGGAAAGGGAAGGTAAGAAAATACAATGCACACAAGGCAATGCAAGACAATGAAACAAAAGGCAATGCAAGGCATGTTGTTGGGCTCTAAAGATGTCCTAAAAACACCCTCTATGCATCAACCAAAGGTAGACACTGGCACAAGCGTTTTACTTGTCTCCTACATAGGTTCTTACCTTCTGTTTTCAATAACCAACCTCTAGAGATGCAACACCTGTAAAGGAACAACAATCGTAAAGGGAATGACAGTTGTCCTATTCAAAGGAACATCACGACTTGCAAAAGGAACAACAATCGTTACATTGGGATGAACTAATGTTGAATTAATTGCATTGTAGTATTTACCCAACTATCTAATTTGTCAACCTGGGGGTCGTAAACTGACGAAGCACACACAAAGTATATGCAAGATTGAAGTGAGACTAATCTAATCTAATGTTTAATCTAAAACTGAAATAGAATCATTAATCTTGTTGCGTAAATGAAATTACTCTAAGAATGGGAAATTGCGTAAAGGAAATTAATCTAGAAATGGAGAACTACATGAAGGAAAAATAGATACAACAAGTGAAGAGTTGAATGGCATAACAACATATGAGAGTGCTCATCAATGAAGCAGTCTTACATTCAATAATCAAATCAATCTTCATAAAAGAATAATGAAAGCATGGAAACCAAAACCATGAATCAAAGATAAGAATCCCTTTCTCTTTCGAATCCTAATGACTACCATTAATGACTACTCTAATTCTAATTACATCTTAATTGAATAATCTAATTCCTCTTCTATTTGAATAATCTAATTGAATCCTCATGAAGAGAGAGGACTCTCTTTTATACATGAGAGCCTTGAAGATAACATAACCATCTCATTATTACAGATCCACTATTCTTTCAACCTATTTTCCACTATTACAAAATATAATCCCTTTAAATCCTCACACATATCTCTCATATATCTTAGATAAGATATTCCAACCAAATCTCCATGATCTTCTCCTTGGAATG
>ML846112.1:18584-30165 GCA_009831015.1 Picea engelmannii | reverse complement strand
TTTTTTTTTAACATTTTTGGTACATGTTATGTTCATGCCTTTTCTTAGAAAATGGAGGGTGTACTATTTTTTTAATTCTAAATTCAATTTGAATACTTTTTTCCTTCTTTTTATAAAAGGTTTTGGAGAGAAAATTGTCGTTCTCTCCCTTTAAACATTTAAATTTTATAGGTTGTACAACAACTTGTCTGCCATTTTCTCCTTATATAATATAAAACAATAGATTAAGGATGAACCCATAGATTAAGGATGAACCCTATAAGGAGAAAATTTCAGGTAGGTTTTTCTATAGCTTGTAAAATTTAAAGGTTTAAAGGGAGAGAATGATGGTTTTCTCTTCAAAACCATTTGTTAAAAAAAAGAAAAAACATTTAAATTTAATGTAAAATTTCAACACTACTCCACCCTATATATTCTAAGAAAAAGCATCTACATAATATGTATCAAAAATTTCAACAAAAATCAACTTCTAAATTCTAAAAAAAACCATGCATGAGCATAACATGTACCAAAAATGTCAACAAAAAACAACTTCTAAATTATAATAAAAACAATGAGCATGACATGTTCCCATAAGTCAACTAACAAACAAGGGGCCTCACATTCCAATTTTCATGTTCAAATTACAAGGCATGCTCTAAGGTTAAACTTTCTAATCAAGATGAATCACTTAAGCTTTGTGGGGAATTGACATTAACTTTCTTTAACATGTGGATGAAAAATGACATCTTCAATGGACATGTGATTATGGACCATATAAGCTTAGATTTCTTGGGAAATTGACTTTCATTAACAAACTTTTGGACCCCTTTCAAAAAAAAATCATCTTTAAATGTCCATTATTTTACTCACTTTACTTGTAATGTTTAATGTTCTTTCATGTTTTAGGGTTTTATTCATTAATCTCTTATGTCTCACATGTATGTTAAGAGTACTAATGGATTTGTTTTTACTTATTATTTCAAGTTCAATCTCTTTGTTTCTTATAGTAAAGTTGATGTGACACATTGCTTTTGACATTAAGTTAGTCAAGTATTTCACATCTATTGTATAATATGTCTATTTTTTTGTTGGGCTTGTAATAGAACTTAAATAGATCCTTTGATTTGAGTGGGAAATCCTTTATAAGTTTTTTATCATGCAATATTTCCCCTTTATCCAGGTGGTAGTATGAAGTTATGGTCAAGGCTTGAAATGATGTTATCGGGTGCTCCCATGGTGTTGATAATGTATATAGTCTCTAAGTTCACATTCCTAGATATCGATGAAATGGCCTCTACACAAGCAAAGACTATTATGTGGGCCACCACCTTACACAACTTAGATTTTCTAATCTTCTTGAATATCTCGGGGTTAGAGTTGTCCTCTATTCCTTGGGAAAAATTTGATTATTTAACATTTGGTAAACCTCACCCTATTTAATTGAAGTTTCTGTATTGATAATCCATTTATTATCGTCATAAATGGGTCTTGGGAGGTCTACTTCTAGCTACTAAATTCTTCCACTTATAGAGGCCTCTTTCACAAGGGCCTCGATGACACTTTGAGATCGCTTGTGTGGTGTTATATCTAAATTTGTAAAATGTGTTCATTATTAGTTCAAAAAATACCAATTTTTAGGTAGAACATCAAATTCTAACTATTTCACAAGGAAACGAAATAATGAAAGAGAAGGATTGACTCAATTTGTGCACTTGGGTGATTTTTATGCCTTCCTAGAAAAATCAAAGGGTTCATGATTTAGGTGTTGATATCTTATGGTATCAACATCAGAGAAGTCATATATATTGATATGGAGAGGTGTTTCAACATTCTAAAAGGAAATTTCTATCATCATTGCAAAACATTCTTACCCAAATTTTTTATAAGTGTTCAAAAGAGGGATCAATTACATTGTATCAACATTGAAGGGAAGATAGACACCGATATGGTGAAGTAGTTAACAAAATCTATCATAAGATCATTTTTGACTTGTGAGGATAGTATTGGTGTTAATCAATAAATATTTTCCGACAAAGAAAATCACACATCAATGTTTAATATTAGAAACTAAAACGAGGGTAAGGGAAAGAACCAGTTGAACAATGTTCATCTTTTCGATACGATAAATGTTTGAGTGTAGTAAATGCCTTCATATTCATAGAATCCATTCACAAATAGGCATGATTTATGTCACTCAAAAATACCTTTAGAGTTAAATTTGGTCCTGTAGACCCATCTACACTTCACAATGTTCTTTCCTTGCGGTTGAGGATCTAAGTTCCAAGTGTGATTCTTCGAAAAATAATCAATTTATGTCTACATAGCCTTCTCCCATTCAACTAGTCCTTCAATATCTGAGTAGGTAACATGATCAAAATTTTCAAGTACACAAGTCATCAAGGAAACATTGGCATGTTCCTTGTAACTTCGATTTTGTCATCCGAAGGAGGCATATGAAACATCATCTCCAACAAATTTAGTTGTCTTGGAATCCCATCTATCTAGACAAGAAATGGGTGAACTATGGTTCAAGATAACAGGTCGATCAAAATTCAGAGTGTCTTCAATTAAAGGACAAATTGAAACAAAGGAAGACGAACTAGTCAACTCGAAGGTCAACGTTCTAGTTGTAATAGGAACAAAGTTTTACTGTTTAGTCGAAGGATTGAAAATGGAATAGGAGGAATAATGTAGGAGAAAATATCAAAGGGAACATCTTGTAGAAATATAGAAAATGAATTCAACAACTTCATGCCCAAATACTTTTCATCAAACTGTACGTTTCATGTGATAATAATTTTCTATTTGACAAGGTCAAATAGTCAATAAGATTTTGACTCTTTAGAGTAGCCCATCATGATTCAATGTATGAATATTTGCATCTGACTTCTTTCTACAATAATTGGAAATATTTTCTTGGGAAACACATCCAAAAACACGGAGGTGGTCGATTGAAGGCTTCTTTCCACACCATCATTCAACTGGAGTCATGGAAGGAACAACTCGAGTAAAGACGTAATTGAGTAGATAGGCACAATACAACACTTCATCCCAAAAATGAGGAGGCATATCTTTATCCTACAAAATACATCTAGCTATTTCTACTCATTTTTTATTCTTTCATTCTGCAATGCATTCTACTAAGGTGTGTGAGGAGCCAACTGCTTCTATTCAATACCAGATCGAACCAGGTATTCTTTAAAGAATAAATTTACATACTCAACACCATTGTCTTATCTCAAGCACTTGATGGGTTGGCCACATTGACTTTCAACAAAGTCTCTAAACTCCTTGAACTTTTCAAGGACAATCTTCTTACTCTTTAGAAAGTAAACCCATGTAATGCTAGAGAAATCATCAATGAAATTCAAAATGTACCTTGCACCTACTGGTGAAGTTATATTTATGTGACATGCATCACTCTGAACCATTTCTAACAGGTTTTATCCTTCCCAAGATCACAACCCTTACAGAATCCTTTAGGGGGAAACACCTTAGGTAAACCAACAACCATGTTCTGAGTTTCCATTGCCTACAGTATTAAGAAATTTAGGTGTCAAAGTCACTCGTGCCAAATTAGAATTCTCTTATTAGTGTGATAAACAAGTGAAGTCGGTTCGGTGTCATGTCGACTCATGTCACAAATTTTGTAAAAATTGTCCATCAGGTCAAGAAGTCTGCTGGTGAAAATCAACTTGCCTTTCTTCAAATCATGAACATAGAACTGATCTCGCTAAAATTCCACAATATTACCTATCTATGTTAATTGAGAAATAAACAGTAGATTGGCACTAAGATTTGGCACATGATATATGTCAACAATCTTCCCATGTGGATATGTAACACCACCCTAACCAACAATATCTAGAGAAAAATAATCAACAACATAGTTTTTCCTCTCTCGAGATTCATACAACCACGTGAACAAGGATAAATCCTTAGCCATGTGATGAGTGCACCCAAATTCGACTACCCATTTGTTCTACATAGAATGAGACATCAAGGTTTGTTAATTTCCTAATTGGAAGGTGAAACTATTAGCGTGGTGGCATACAATCGACACATCTCCTTTGAGACATTTAACATTCTCCTCTAAATCATCTTTCTTCTTAGAGCATACTTTCTCAACATGTCTAATATTTCCATGGTACTGACACATTTTCTTCTTTTGATTAGGATGTGGTTCATCTATCTATCCCTTAGGTTTTTGTTTGTGATATGTTGGAGGCATCAAACTGTACTCTATCCCTAGGATCCATCTTTTTTTTTCCCTTGAGAAAGTGGGCTTGATGTTTAAAACCAAGCATGCCTTCTTTAAGAAGTTTCTGTTGATAAGTAATCGAAACACCACATAAATCTTCAAAGGTGTAATCCTTACCATATTCCTTGTGTGCTTTCCAGTTGGTGTGGAAATGTGACACAAATATATCGAATGGTGTCCTCAAGTTCATTAGGACTAGCTTAATTACTTTTCCATCATTCTTTTGATAGTTCTTTCCATATTCACCCAATTTCAACTGGACTTATTTGATACTCACCAAATATTCCTATATTATTTCAAAAGAATGAGGATCAAGAGATCAACTCTTTCTCCAACTACATGATGTGGTTCTTGTCGACTTGGTCAAAAAACAACTTTATATTCCTCCATAATTCATGAGGGAAGTTGATTCCACAGAGGTGAAAGTGTATCTCTCACGAGATGTAGTTCATGATAACCCCTACAAGCTCATCCTTCTTTCCATAAACAACAAACTTTGTCCAATCGTCTATTGGGTTTGAAATCAAAATATATATATACTGCCACAATCCTTTACTCTTCAGTAGGGTTTCCATATTTGGTTCCCATACTACATAATTTGATCCATTCAGAACAACATGATCAATATTCAAAGCCATCTTGAATATCTATACAGAAACTATTATGTTTTCAAAGGTTCCAATCAACAAACCACTATCCTAGAGTCAATCGCACAATAGATCCAACTCAACAAGGTTTGTAGATAACAAGTCGAGTTTTTAAACCATCAGATCTGATACCATGTTGGGGAATAGGGTGGAACACGAAATGAAACATAAAACACAATATTGCAGATAATCAGAGAGAAAAAAAGTTTTAAAAAAACAGGTGTCTAAAGACACCATTACAACACTTAAGTAGAGAACATTGTGGTCATAACATCAAAGTGAATAATGACCCTATCAGTCTACTATTTATATCCTAAAGATATAACCAACTTTCATAGAATCTGAAATATCTTGTCCACATGTAACAATAACTTGTTAGAGTTGACTTTGCCAAATCTGCGTTGTCAATTCGGTTTGACAAGGATTTTCGATCAACTAACTATCCATCCAAATCTTAGTCAATTTATTGGTTGGTTGATACACCACACGACTATCTTCGACTACTAGTCAATTATCTAACTGGAGGGAACGTCGACTACTCAAAGTCGACCGACTGATGTATTGTGTTCGTCGATTGCCCGATTGACTGTATCCATATGTAGTTCGACCTTCTAACTGACTGAACCTAGGAGATGCGTGATGCACCATCAACGCTTTATGTCCCAACATTACAAAGCACCAAGAGTTGCAACCGATGATCACATGGCAACAATGCCAATGTGAATTCAATACTAGCGTGGTTCTCATCCAGTTGGGTATTCTTCCCTTTCTTTATTAGTGACTCTAGTGTTGTGACCACTTGATCAATCATAGATTTAGATGAGAAAATACTAGTGTTTCTCTCCACATTTGTTATGACTCTAACATTCTTGAAATTGAGCTATAATTCCAATAACCTTCTACTTGTTTTGTTGCATCATTATTTATATGTTGTTTTTCCAATGCTAAAACATTAATATTTTCTAGAACTATACAGTGATCTCTCCTTTTTCTTTTTAATAAGTCAATTATTTTAGAGAGGATTTGATGATTCTTTGTAAAATATTATTCCACCAATTTCAACCTAGGAAATTTCATAAATGGGAATACAACAAGGTAAAAATACCATTTTCGATAGGAGCTTAATCATTTGAAGTAAACATGAGTTTCTTTCTGTTATAGTGAAACAAATTTCTGTATATTCATTTTATTTCACTACAGGTTTCATAGTTTCTTCAAGAGTCTCATCCACTATTTCTTATATCGAGGGTTTGAAGTTGATTTCTTCATTTTTATGAGAAATGTTTGGCTCTTCTTTAGGTTCCTTTATATTATTGCATTTCCCATCAATTTCACATTCCTTTTTATTTTTTTGATAGTTTCTATCTTGAAATCCTAGGTTGCTTGTATTTCCTAAGAGAAATATCTCATATACTTCTCTACTTTAGATTGGGGAAGGTTGAGGTGCAATTTGATCCAATCTTTCCATTATTCTATTAAATATATCCACGTTCTCACTATTCACTTTCTCTTTTTCAATTATCTCTTTCCTTATGAATGCTATTATATAATGTAATGTATATTCTATTATTTACAATTATCTTTATGCTCTATACCTTTCTTGGTTGGCATTTCTATTAATTATTCTTGTTTCTTGTTCATGCCAATCCCAATGCTATCCAAATGAGATTTCAGAGATTTAATGTCTTCCTTATGGATTTGTAATTATGTATTTATTGCCTTGTTTTTTTTCTTTTATGACTCCATTACTTAAATTTTATCAGGTCTAGTAATTTTGTTTTATCAAGTTTGGTAAAAGAAAATTTAGGTATAGAATTTTTTTTTTTACTGGGTTTGGTAAAACAAATTTTACCAAGCCTAGTTAATATTTTTTACCAAGTTTGGTAATTTTTTACCAAGCCTTAATATAGCTTGATACCAACTAATAGACTATAGAGGAAGATTAATTTGAATTTGATTTTTCAATTGGATATACCAAGAAATAATGAATAATGATTTACAATTGGCGACCTTGTATATAAATACAATTCAAGAGGGCTTTCTGCCTTTTCATTAAAAAGTATGTCTTTTTAATAAAATATTTATTTATATATTATATTTATTATGTTTTAATATTATATTATAGTTTCTTTTTCAATGAATACTATTGAGGCCGTCTTTCAATGAAGACTTCTGAGGCTGTCTATTGAACTACTATAAGAATAATCTATCATATGGAATCTCTCTCTCCATCATAGGCAAGGTATTTATCAATCTCTATAAGAATATATCTTTCTATGTTGCAAGCTATGAATGAACTCTCCCATGCATGTGACTAGAATACCACATATACTTATGTTATTTTTAGGTACATAGTAGTGAGACTTAATTACAAACAAGAATAAGAAGTTTTCAGGGAAGAAGATGAAAAACACCTAGGAAATATCATGCAAGAGCAAGTAAATACAAGAAATACGATATTAAAGATGAAACATATGAAAGTCAATTCAATCAAAACCATCATCAAGAAAAATGAAAAATGGCATCAATTGAAATCGATCAATTCATGAGATTCTTGACACAAAGTATCAAAATATGATCATCAAGAGCATGGCGAGAAATCTAATCTATGAGAATTGTGTGCAGGCCCCTTTGTTAACTTCTTATTACTGATCCAACATACATCCTCCTGAATTTGTTGAATGGTCATCTTTTAAAAACAACAATATTTCTTCCACATTGACTATCCCATGATTGAGGCTTGTGCAACCTACACACTCACATTGCTTCAGAAAGATGTTAAAATAGTTCGAGTACATAAGAAATAAATAAATAATTATTCTAGTAAACAAGAATGAAAAAGTTGTCAATCTTGTGCAAGAAGTGAAATAAGGCAGTCAAATTTTGGATTCATGACAATTCATGCTCAAATCTATGCTATGCATTAAGCAACATTGTGTTTACTAATGTAAAGAGGATAAATCCATTTACAACATCATTTGATTTCCATTATCAACTAAGGACTAAGGAAGATGAACCTAGAAAAAGACTATAATTACCACAAGACATCTTAATGTAACACACCAAATATACTACATTCAAGAGCACGAATGTAAAACATATATTTTAACATCTTCCTTTAAGTATTTTCTCAACTCGTAAGATATTCATAATTTGTGACCTTGTAAATGCCAAAGTATGAAACAAGGGAAAGTCATAAGATGACAACACAATGTTCTTGGTAATGAATCATTGAATAGACTTGGAAGAGCCATGAGATGATAACACAATGTTCTTGGTAATGAATTCTCTCTCATCATCACTTGATGTATTAACCTTGCTATACTCTTCATTTTATGCTCTAGATTTAAAGTCAATCGATCTTGAGGTTTAACCTTTTAATATCCATCACTTTGTGTATATCCTTATTTCAATAATGTTAAATACCCATTGATTTCTAGGAAAAAAAAAATCTTCTCCACGACAAGTTCACAAGAGTGTTACATAGACATATTATTCAAGAGATGTCAAAGACTAGACCAACTTAGTGCCAAAAGCAATGTATGACGTCAATTTTACTCAAAGAACCAAAGAGATTTAACTTGAAAGAATAAGGAAAAACCAATTCATTAGTACTCTTAATATCCATGTGAGTCATAAGACATTATCAAAAAAAAACCTGAAACATGAAATAACATCAAACATTTCAAGTAAATTGAGTAAAAAAATGGACATTTAGAGATGATTGTGTTTTTAAAAGGGGGTCCCAAAGTCTGGTGACTTTGGGATACTTGAGGCCTCAATACATTCTTAATGAAAGTCAATTTCCCAAGCAATATACGTTGATATGGTCCATAAGAATATGTGCATTGAGGATATCCTTTTGCATCCACATGTTAAAGAAAGTCAATGTCAATTCATGTCAATTCCCCACACAACCTAAATGATCCATCTTGATTAGAAAGTTTAACCTTGGAACAAGCCTTGTAATTTGAATGTGACCATTGGAATGTGAGGCCCCTTGTTTTGTAATTGACTTACTCATCCTCATGTTTTTGCTTAGAATTTAGAAGTTGATTTTTTTTTTTTTTTAACATTTTTGGTACATGTTATGTTCATGCCTTTTCTTAGAAAATGGAGGGTGTACTATTTTTTTAATTCTAAATTCAATTTGAATACTTTTTTCCTTCTTTTTATAAAAGGTTTTGGAGAGAAAATTGTCGTTCTCTCCCTTTAAACATTTAAATTTTATAGGTTGTACAACAACTTGTCTGCCATTTTCTCCTTATATAATATAAAACAATAGATTAAGGATGAACCCATAGATTAAGGATGAACCCTATAAGGAGAAAATTTCAGGTAGGTTTTTCTATAGCTTGTAAAATTTAAAGGTTTAAAGGGAGAGAATGATGGTTTTCTCTTCAAAACCATTTGTTAAAAAAAAGAAAAAACATTTAAATTTAATGTAAAATTTCAACACTACTCCACCCTATATATTCTAAGAAAAAGCATCTACATAATATGTATCAAAAATTTCAACAAAAATCAACTTCTAAATTCTAAAAAAAACCATGCATGAGCATAACATGTACCAAAAATGTCAACAAAAAACAACTTCTAAATTATAATAAAAACAATGAGCATGACATGTTCCCATAAGTCAACTAACAAACAAGGGGCCTCACATTCCAATTTTCATGTTCAAATTACAAGGCATGCTCTAAGGTTAAACTTTCTAATCAAGATGAATCACTTAAGCTTTGTGGGGAATTGACATTAACTTTCTTTAACATGTGGATGAAAAATGACATCTTCAATGGACATGTGATTATGGACCATATAAGCTTAGATTTCTTGGGAAATTGACTTTCATTAACAAACTTTTGGACCCCTTTCAAAAAAAAATCATCTTTAAATGTCCATTATTTTACTCACTTTACTTGTAATGTTTAATGTTCTTTCATGTTTTAGGGTTTTATTCATTAATCTCTTATGTCTCATATGTATGTTAAGAGTACTAATGGATTTGTTTTTACTTATTATTTCAAGTTCAATCTCTTTGTTTCTTTTAGTAAAGTTGATGTGACACATTGCTTTTGACACTAAGTTAGTCAAGTATTTCACATCTATTGTATAATATGTYTGTCTTWTTGTTGGGCTTGTAATAGAACTTAAATAGATCCTTTGATTTGAGTGGGAAATCCTTTATAAGTTTTTTATCATGCAATATTTCCCCTTTATCCAAGTGGTAGTATGAAGTTATGGTCCARGCTTGAAATGATGTTATCGGGTGCTCCCATGGTGTTGATAATTTATCTATTCTCTAAGTTCACATTCCTAAATATCCATGAAATGGCCKCTATACAAGCGAAGACTATTATGTGGGCCACCACCTTACACAACTTAGATTTTCTAATCTTCTTGAATATCTTGGGGTTAGAGTTGTCTTCTAGTTCTTGGGAAAATTTTGATTATTTAACATTTGGTAAACCTCATCCTACTTAATTGAAGTTTCTCTATTGATAATCCATTTATTATCGTCATAAATGGGTCTTGGGAGGTCTACTTCTAGCTCTTGAATTCTTCCACTTACAGAGGCCTCTTTCACAAGGGCCTCGATGACACTTTCAGATCGCTTGTGTGGTGTTATATCTAAATTTGTAAAATGTCTTCATTATTAGTTCAAAGAATACCAATTTTTAGGTAGAACATCAAATTCTAACTATTTCACAAGGAAACGAAATAAAGAAAGAGAAGGATTGGCTCAATTTGTGCACTTGGGTGATTTTTATGCCTTCCTAGAAAAATCAAAGGGTTCATGATTTAGGTGTTGATATATTATGGTATCAACATCAGAGAGGTCATATATATTGATATGGAGAGATGTGTCAGCATTCTAAAAGGAAAGTTCTATCATCATTACAAAACATTCTTCCCCAAATTTTTGATAAGTGTTCAAAAGAGGGATCAATTACAGTGTATCAACATTGAAGGGAAGATAGACAATGCTATGGTGAAGTAGTTAACAACGTCTATCACAAGATCATTTTTTAATTGTGAGGATAGTATTGGTGTTAATCAAGAAATATTTTCCGACAAAGAAAATCACACATCAATGTTTAATATTTGAAACTCAACGGTGTGGAGGGAATTGTATCATTGATCAAAGTGGCATGGTTTCTGAAATGGAGGTTCAATTATCGTTTTGATGCTAAGTGTCATTGAGAAAAATATTTCAATCCCAAACCTAATGTATTTTGTTGCAAGCATCTCAGACCTAGTGCATATTTTTCTTGGAGTTTAGGTAACCGAGGGTTGTGAGTGATAAACATGGGGATAGAGAGAGGAGTGTCAGATAAGGATTAAAATTGGAACGTAGGCGGGGGTCATGATTAGGTTGGGGTAAGAGTTGATGGTGGTAAAGGAAGGATTAGGGCCATAGGTAAACAAGGGAACAATGACGATCGAGGGAAACTGAAGATTACGTGGAGGGGAAGGTGGAGAAAGGTTAGGGAAAATATGTTATCCCTTAATATGATAAGAATAAAAATGAAATTGAAATGAGGAGAATGATACATGAGAGGTATTAGGTCAAGATAAATTACCATAAGAAATAAGTCAACATGAGAGGTATTAGGTCAAGATAAATTACCATAAGAAATAAGTCAACATGTGGGAAAAGGAAGGTAGGAACTCATTCAAAGGTTTCACA
>ML846112.1:0-12796 GCA_009831015.1 Picea engelmannii | reverse complement strand
TGAGACATAAGAGATTAATGAATAAAACCCTAAAACATGAAAGAACATTAAACATTACAAGTAAAGTGAGTAAAATAATGGACATTTAAAGATGATTTTTTTTTGAAAGGGGTCCAAAAGTTTGTTAATGAAAGTCAATTTCCCAAGAAATCTAAGCTTATATGGTCCATAATCACATGTCCATTGAAGATGTCATTTTTCATCCACATGTTAAAGAAAGTTAATGTCAATTCCCCACAAAGCTTAAGTGATTCATCTTGATTAGAAAGTTTAACCTTAGAGCATGCCTTGTAATTTGAACATGAAAATTGGAATGTGAGGCCCCTTGTTTGTTAGTTGACTTATGGGAACATGTCATGCTCATTGTTTTTATTATAATTTAGAAGTTGTTTTTTGTTGACATTTTTGGTACATGTTATGCTCATGCATGGTTTTTTTTAGAATTTAGAAGTTGATTTTTGTTGAAATTTTTGATACATATTATGTAGATGCTTTTTCTTAGAATATATAGGGTGGAGTAGTGTTGAAATTTTACATTAAATTTAAATGTTTTTTCTTTTTTTTAACAAATGGTTTTGAAGAGAAAACCATCATTCTCTCCCTTTAAACCTTTAAATTTTACAAGCTATAGAAAAACCTACCTGAAATTTTCTCCTTATAGGGTTCATCCTTAATCTATGGGTTCATCCTTAATCTATTGTTTTATATTATATAAGGAGAAAATGGCAGACAAGTTGTTGTACAACCTATAAAATTTAAATGTTTAAAGGGAGAGAACGACAATTTTCTCTCCAAAACCTTTTATAAAAAGAAGGAAAAAAGTATTCAAATTGAATTTAGAATTAAAAAAATAGTACACCCTCCATTTTCTAAGAAAAGGCATGAACATAACATGTACCAAAAATGTTAAAAAAAAAAAAAAATCAACTTCTAAATTCTAAGCAAAAACATGAGGATGAGTAAGTCAATTACAAAACAAGGGGCCTCACATTCCAATGGTCACATTCAAATTACAAGGCTTGTTCCAAGGTTAAACTTTCTAATCAAGATGGATCATTTAGGTTGTGTGGGGAATTGACATGAATTGACATTGACTTTCTTTAACATGTGGATGCAAAAGGATATCCTCAATGCACATATTCTTATGGACCATATCAACGTATATTGCTTGGGAAATTGACTTTCATTAAGAATGTATTGAGGCCTCAAGTATCCCAAAGTCACCAGACTTTGGGACCCCCTTTTAAAAACACAATCATCTCTAAATGTCCATTTTTTTACTCAATTTACTTGAAATGTTTGATGTTATTTCATGTTTCAGGTTTTTTTTTGATAATGTCTTATGACTCACATGGATATTAAGAGTACTAATGAATTGGTTTTTCCTTATTCTTTCAAGTTAAATCTCTTTGGTTCTTTGAGTAAAATTGACGTCATACATTGCTTTTGGCACTAAGTTGGTCTAGTCTTTGACATCTCTTGAATAATATGTCTATGTAACACTCTTGTGAACTTGTCGTGGAGAAGATTTTTTTTTTCCTAGAAATCAATGGGTATTTAACATTATTGAAATAAGGATATACACAAAGTGATGGATATTAAAAGGTTAAACCTCAAGATCGATTGACTTTAAATCTAGAGCATAAAATGAAGAGTATAGCAAGGTTAATACATCAAGTGATGATGAGAGAGAATTCATTACCAAGAACATTGTGTTATCATCTCATGGCTCTTCCAAGTCTATTCAATGATTCATTACCAAGAACATTGTGTTGTCATCTTATGACTTTCCCTTGTTTCATACTTTGGCATTTACAAGGTCACAAATTATGAATATCTTACGAGTTGAGAAAATACTTAAAGGAAGATGTTAAAATATATGTTTTACATTCGTGCTCTTGAATGTAGTATATTTGGTGTGTTACATTAAGATGTCTTGTGGTAATTATAGTCTTTTTCTAGGTTCATCTTCCTTAGTCCTTAGTTGATAATGGAAATCAAATGATGTTGTAAATGGATTTATCCTCTTTACATTAGTAAACACAATGTTGCTTAATGCATAGCATAGATTTGAGCATGAATTGTCATGAATCCAAAATTTGACTGCCTTATTTCACTTCTTGCACAAGATTGACAACTTTTTCATTCTTGTTTACTAGAATAATTATTTATTTATTTCTTATGTACTCGAACTATTTTAACATCTTTCTGAAGCAATGTGAGTGTGTAGGTTGCACAAGCCTCAATCATGGGATAGTCAATGTGGAAGAAATATTGTTGTTTTTAAAAGATGACCATTCAACAAATTCAGGAGGATGTATGTTGGATCAGTAATAAGAAGTTAACAAAGGGGCCTGCACACAATTCTCATAGATTAGATTTCTCGCCATGCTCTTGATGATCATATTTTGATACTTTGTGTCAAGAATCTCATGAATTGATCGATTTCAATTGATGCCATTTTTCATTTTTCTTGATGATGGTTTTGATTGAATTGACTTTCATATGTTTCATCTTTAATATCGTATTTCTTGTATTTACTTGCTCTTGCATGATATTTCCTAGGTGTTTTTCATCTTCTTCCCTGAAAACTTCTTATTCTTGTTTGTAATTAAGTCTCACTACTATGTACCTAAAAATAACATAAGTATATGTGGTATTCTAGTCACATGCATGGGAGAGTTCATTCATAGCTTGCAACATAGAAAGATATATTCTTATAGAGATTGATAAATACCTTGCCTATGATGGAGAGAGAGATTCCATATGATAGATTATTCTTATAGTAGTTCAATAGACAGCCTCAGAAGTCTTCATTGAAAGACGGCCTCAATAGTATTCATTGAAAAAGAAACTATAATATAATATTAAAACATAATAAATATAATATATAAATAAATATTTTATTAAAAAGACATACTTTTTAATGAAAAGGCAGAAAGCCCTCTTGAATTGTATTTATATACAAGGTCGCCAATTGTAAATCATTATTCATTATTTCTTGGTATATCCAATTGAAAAATCAAATTCAAATTAATCTTCCTCTATAGTCTATTAGTTGGTATCAAGCTATATTAAGGCTTGGTAAAAAATTACCAAACTTGGTAAAAAATATTAACTAGGCTTGGTAAAATTTGTTTTACCAAACCCAGTAAAAAAAAAAATTCTATACCTAAATTTTCTTTTACCAAACTTGATAAAACAAAATTACTAGACCTGATAAAATTTAAGTAATGGAGTCATAAAAGAAAAAAAACAAGGCAATAAATACATAATTACAAATCCATAAGGAAGACATTAAATCTCTGAAATCTCATTTGGATAGCATTGGGATTGGCATGAACAAGAAACAAGAATAATTAATAGAAATGCCAACCAAGAAAGGTATAGAGCATAAAGATAATTGTAAATAATAGAATATACATTACATTATATAATAGCATTCATAAGGAAAGAGATAATTGAAAAAGAGAAAGTGAATAGTGAGAACGTGGATATATTTAATAGAATAATGGAAAGATTGGATCAAATTGCACCTCAACCTTCCCCAATCTAAAGTAGAGAAGTATATGAGATATTTCTCTTAGGAAATACAAGCAACCTAGGATTTCAAGATAGAAACTATCAAAAAAATAAAAAGGAATGTGAAATTGATGGGAAATGCAATAATATAAAGGAACCTAAAGAAGAGCCAAACATTTCTCATAAAAATGAAGAAATCAACTTCAAACCCTCGATATAAGAAATAGTGGATGAGACTCTTGAAGAAACTATGAAACCTGTAGTGAAATAAAATGAATATACAGAAATTTGTTTCACTATAACAGAAAGAAACTCATGTTTACTTCAAATGATTAAGCTCCTATCGAAAATGGTATTTTTACCTTGTTGTATTCCCATTTATGAAATTTCCTAGGTTGAAATTGGTGGAATAATATTTTACAAAGAATCATCAAATCCTCTCTAAAATAATTGACTTATTAAAAAGAAAAAGGAGAGATCACTGTATAGTTCTAGAAAATATTAATGTTTTAGCATTGGAAAAACAACATATAAATAATGATGCAACAAAACAAGTAGAAGGTTATTGGAATTATAGCTCAATTTCAAGAATGTTAGAGTCATAACAAATGTGGAGAGAAACACTAGTATTTTCTCATCTAAATCTATGATTGATCAAGTGGTCACAACACTAGAGTCACTAATAAAGAAAGGGAAGAATACCCAACTGGATGAGAACCACGCTAGTATTGAATTCACATTGGCATTGTTGCCATGTGATCATCGGTTGCAACTCTTGGTGCTTTGTAATGTTGGGACATAAAGCGTTGATGGTGCATCACGCATCTCCTAGGTTCAGTCAGTTAGAAGGTCGAACTACATATGGATACAGTCAATCGGGCAATCGACGAACACAATACATCAGTCGGTCGACTTTGAGTAGTCGACGTTCCCTCCAGTTAGATAATTGACTAGTAGTCGAAGATAGTCGTGTGGTGTATCAACCAACCAATAAATTGACTAAGATTTGGATGGATAGTTAGTTGATCGAAAATCCTTGTCAAACCGAATTGACAACGCAGATTTGGCAAAGTCAACTCTAACAAGTTATTGTTACATGTGGACAAGATATTTCAGATTCTATGAAAGTTGGTTATATCTTTAGGATATAAATAGTAGACTGATAGGGTCATTATTCACTTTGATGTTATGACCACAATGTTCTCTACTTAAGTGTTGTAATGGTGTCTTTAGACACCTGTTTTTTTAAAACTTTTTTTCTCTCTGATTATCTGCAATATTGTGTTTTATGTTTCATTTCGTGTTCCACCCTATTCCCCAACATGGTATCAGATCTGATGGTTTAAAAACTCGACTTGTTATCTACAAACCTTGTTGAGTTGGATCTATTGTGCGATTGACTCTAGGATAGTGGTTTGTTGATTGGAACCTTTGAAAACATAATAGTTTCTGTATAGATATTCAAGATGGCTTTGAATATTGATCATGTTGTTCTGAATGGATCAAATTATGTAGTATGGGAACCAAATATGGAAACCCTACTGAAGAGTAAAGGATTGTGGCAGTATATATATATTKTGATTTCAAACCCAATAGACGATTGGACAAAGTTTGTTTGTTTATGGAAAGAAGGATGAGCTTGTAGGGGTTATCATGAACTACATCTCGTGAGAGATACACTTTCACCTCTGTGGAATCAACTTCCCTCATSAATTATGGAGGAATATAAAGTTGTTTTTYGACCAAGTCGACAAGAACCACATCATGTAGTTGGAGAAAGAGTTGATCTCTTGATCCTCATTCTTTTGAAATAATATAGGAATATTTGGTGAGTATCAAATAAGYCMAGTTGAAATTGGGTGAATATGGAAAGAACTATCAAAAGAATGATGGAAAACTAATTGAGCTAGTCCTAATGAACTTGAGGACACCATTCTATATGTTTGTTTCAAATTTCCACACCAACTGGAAAACACACAAGGAATATGGTAAGGATTACACCTTTGAATATTTATGTTGTATTTCGATTACTTATCAACAGAAACTTCTTAAAGAAGGCATGCTTGGTTTTAAAGATCAAGCCCACTTTCTCAAGGGAAAAAAAGAGATGGATCCTAGGGATAGAGTACAGTTTGATGCCTCCAAAATATCACAAACATAAACCTAAGGGATAGATAGATGAACCGCATCCTAATCAAAAGAAGAAAATGTGTCAGTACCATGGAAATATTAGACATGTTGAGAAAGTATGCTCTAAGAAGAAATATGATTTATAGGAGAATGTTAAATGTCTCAAAGGAGATGTGTCGATTGTATGCCACCACGCTAATAGTTTCACCTTCCAATTAGGAAAATAACAAACCCTGATGTATCATTCTATGTAGAACAAATGGGTAGTCGAATTTGGGTGCACTCATCACATGGATAAGGATTTATCCTTGTTCATGTGGTTGTGTGAAGCTCAAGAGAGGAAAAACTATGTTGTTGATTATTTTTCTTTAGATATTGTTGGTTAGGGTGGTGTTACATATCCACATGGGAAGATTGTTGACATCTATCATGTGCCAAATCCTAGTGCCAATCTACTGTTTATTTCTCAATTAACATAGATAGGTAAAATTGTGGAATTTTGGCCAGATCAGTTCTAAGTTCCTGATTTGAAGAAAGGCAAGTTGATTTTCACCAACATACTTCTTGACCTGATGGACAATTTGTACAAAATTTTCGACATGAGTCGACGTGACACCGAACCGACTTCACTTGTTTATCACACTAATAAGAGAATTCAAATTTGGCATGAGTGACTTTGACACCTAAATTTCTTAATATTGTAGGCAATGGAAACTCAGAACATGGTTGTTGGTTTACCTAAGTTGTTTCCCTGTAAAGGATTATGTAAGGGTTGTGAGCTTGGGAAGTATAAAACCTGTTAGAAATGGTTCACAGTGATGCATGTCACATAAATATAAATTCACCAGTAGGTGCAAGGTATATTTTGACTTTCATTGATGATTTCTCTAGCGTTACATGGGTTTACTTTCTAAAGAGTAAGAAGATTGTCCTTGAAAATTTCAAGGAGTCTCTATTGTCTCTAATGATGAAAAGTAAATCATTTTGTTAATGTGTGATCAATGATTAGAGCTAAGGAAACTATTTTTTTTTTCATCATTTATTACATGTATGTTTTCTTCTGATAATTGTATCTCAATCAATGATTGGAACACCAACAGGTTAACGTATTATTACTATGCTTGTCATAGGTTTAAGAATCATTGTCTTCATGCTTCAGCATGAGGGTTATCCCAAGCTCAACCAACTTCAGTAGTTAAGCATTTCCCCTTTGTTACCCAACTAGTTTATACCAACATTTATCTTGTATCGGCCCCACCTATAAGAGAAACTACAAAAATAGAATGCTCAAACTGAAGGACGAAATTTCACAAGAAGACATCCTGTCAATCACTACGTAAAGCCCATCGATTAATTGAATGGATCGCAAGATCTAGAGAACCATTCCACCATTAAACACTGCAGAGTCTAATTAGGCAGCGGTGGTGGGTTTGGTTCCTACTGTTGAGTTAAAGGGATTTAGGACCCCTCAACAACTCCCATGTGTGGTCCTTCATCATTCCATCATATTCTACATTCATGGGTTATTTCTAATCTTTATTTCCTCTAGTTTCCTTAAATGAAATTGTTGTTTGTAATAGATTTTTCATAAGTGCACTTATTAAATTTTCTTAATAAATTGAAAAACATATTATTAAGATGAAACCTAGAGAAAATGAAAATTACACACAATAAGACCAAGGAAATAAAACACCAACCCACCACAACCACCAAACATAAAAACACAGATTGATGAGGGGTTGACCACCTTGAGATTACTTGTCCATGAATTAATGGGAACAAGATAACCTAGTTGATTGTCCTTGGCCACTTCATTGGAAATCGTTGTATTTTCCATTGCAAGTGCCAAAGGGAAATTAAATACTATTTATGAATATAGGGATAGAATTTTCAATTTTTACAGGACTGGATTGGATATAAACCAAGTTAGAGACTTGGGTATCTAAAAACAAGATTTGATGTCTCTTTTTATTGATCCTCTAACTAGAAAACAACCACCTATCAAAAAGAAACAAATTTGTATGGACTTGTGCATCCACCTATAATTTGTTGAAAACTGGATGGATAGGTGGTTCATGGACTTTGATAAACCTCCCTACAATAAAAGGGAGGTGCATTTATATATTTTCAAAAAATTATGGGTAGAATTTATTTTGGGCCACCATGTGAACTACTTCGACATTGGTGATTCCCAGGGGGTGGGTCGAAAGTTGACATAGAACTGAGAGTCTATTAGGCATCATCCCATTTTAGGTACTCGTCGCCCCAGGTGAAGGACTAGCCCCCTTTCCCAACATCCTCCTATTGTAGAGGGTTTGTAATAGGCATATGTATATTTATCATCCTTGACTCAGAGTCTAGTGTAGCATGGTATTTTTCTTGCACTATATTGGCAGGAGGTGCCTAATGGTTAAATTGACAAAGAGGTCAAATCTTCAACTTCTAGAGAAGGGTGCATCGAGGACAGGGAACATGGACAAAGAAGTCATTCATGTGATCCTCACAGATGCTCGAGTTGCAAGAAAACTTGCTATGGGCCTATGGAGTCAAGTGGACACTAGAGCTTTATTGATGAGGTTAGTATCTTAACCATATCTATGTTCTTCATCGGTATATATTCATATAGTATTATGTGTATTTATTTTGATATTTTATTGTATGATGTTTTGCATTTGCTATGTCCCTATAGAAGATCCTCTTTGTCAATAGATACATCAGTGTTTGTATCCACCATTGATGCAGCAATAGATGCAACTTGCCCATTCGATGTACCACATACACAGGTATCTGTCACATTTGATAAATTCACCATAATGATTTCATTATTTTTTGGCATCCTCAAATTTATAATGTTCGTGTGTTTCTATAGGTTGCAGGACCAGGCGGTGTTGAGCAATTTTCACCTAGGATGGACAAGTCACCTACTTCAAAAGTATCACATGTTGAGTTAAATATTGTTTTTTTTTGTATTTATGTTGTTGAATTTTACTATTGGGTAATAATAAAAGTATTATTAATATGTATGCAGGATGTTGATAATTTCTCTAGTTACAGTACTAGTCTAATCCTTGGGCACCTTGCCATAGCTTTTGGGTTACCTTTTCCTAGGAAAGGTGTTATTCCATCACTTGTATGACCCATGGGGGTTCATCTCCATCCACCCCCACCATCTTTCATATTCCATGCATCCTTAGCAGTTGCACCCATAGGCTAGCCACTTGCACTACCTCTTCCATCACATCCATCCACAGTGGATGCACCCATATGCCACCCACCCCCACGACGATTTCCATCTTCACCATCCACCAAGGTTTCCACAGTAGATGTTTCCTTAGAGAAGATTGTATAGATGAACATCCCACTTTCCATCAAATATCCATCAATGCCTGGGATATTCACGATGATTTAGTTTGTTGATGATCAATTTTTATGTATCACGAATGGAATTAATTTTATGTATAATTTTTTAAATTTCATTATTTGATCCTTGTAACTGATGGAGGGTGGAATCGCTGAGATATTAGGGTCGTGGAGGAGGGGAACCCCCTCTTGATTGTTAGTACTAGCTATAATGAGTTGTGTTATGTTGAAGTACAAAGTATAATATTTTGTAAGTATTTTAATTCATTGTGGAAAAAAACTTATAACAATGTTTCTTCTTTGTGCAATCTCCGGAGTGAAAAACCATGCCCAAGTGGAAAACCACTCGAGGTACTTCTTCAAGCAAGATAATAAAGATCAATTTTTGGGATGATCCTAAGGGTGGTGAGGGTAGACGTGGTCAACAAGTGACCAATGACTACCATTTTGTATCTAGGCACCATATGGAATTTTTTTATGTTGGAGCACTTGTTGTCGTTTTGTATATTGGGCATGATGTTTCATTTTGTAAAAAATGTACTGCTTAGACAATGTTGAATATATATATATATATATATTATGGCATGAATTTTTATGAATCTTATTGTTTATGCATTTTATGTTGATGAATGTATTAATTTCAAAGTGTTTCAATTTCCACTCTTTTCTATTATATATGAAATTGCAAGAAACAAATCTAATCTAAATGGATTTAAATAAATCTATTCTCAAAAGATAACTCTCAAAAATAGTAAATAGAAACAACTATGTATATCTATTCTTCTAAGAAGTAATTCCACATAAAAATATCGGTATAAGGGTATTCCTGGGAAACATAGATTTAGATTATTTTATAAAGGGAGAAACCTACATGAACATCATGATCCATGAGCTGAAATCAATGCACACTTTGGGATTATGTATGTCTTTGGGATAATGGAGACATGATTATAATATGAATGTCAAACTCAAAATCTCATATAACCTTCAATTTAAGATCTCTTAGTATGATAAGTTGAATATTGTTTTTCAATAGTTCGAAGGAGAAATTCATACATTGAAAAATAGAAGGATAAATTAATGCATCAATATATATTTTGATGAGTTTGTAGATTCAATAGCTTACATTTAACTAATAGAAACTACAATTACCATTACAATATTCAATAAATCCACTTATTATAGGAGATGTTTGTTGAATACTATAAACAAACATTTTATTTTCTAGCAACTATTTCACAAAGTTTGGATAGATTTATGAAATTTTGATGAAACAAAATATTTTTTTTCTCAATTTTGTTGAGTATTCAAATAGATTTGGAGTCTATTATTGCACTAATCCTTGAAGTAATTTATTTATTTTGATTAATTACTTTTTAAAGTGTTAAGGAAGTCTACATAAGTAAAAATAGTTTGTTTTTTCTAAAGTGATTATAAATACTTGCATTGCTCATTAAGGGATCTCTTATGGTGAAAAATATTCTTAAGTGCTAACTCCATACACAATTAATGTCTCTCAAGAACCTAAATTTGATGAAATACTGAAGGCCCATCCTATTTAAGACTCTAGGAACCAATAATAAGAATCACATAGGATAACATAATCACAATAGAAAACAGAGGGTTGAAACCTCAAATTACTCTATCCAAAATGAAGCATGGTTCATTATGATGTCAATCACAACACGATACAAGGGTTCCTTAATTCAAAATAAACACATAAATTAAAAGTGCACAATAAAACCTCACATCAAATGAAAATATACCTCAAATTATCCATTAATATTTCCAAAATATTATACAATGTAGCCCAAGAGGAGAGCTCCTAAATACCAAAATTCTCCACCATTTACAATGGAGAGAGAGAGATCTTCTTTATAGAGTGAGTCTCTTCTATTGTACAAAAAAATATTATTATTTTCTAACTAGCTCCATGACAAATCAAATAAATATTATAATAATGGATGAGTTAGATCTCTCCTCAATCCATGGTTGACCATGTTACAACAAGTGGACATTAGAATTTTCAAAGAAATTCACCCTCATCCAAAAATAGTAGTACTATACACCAAATAATGCTCCTGAAGGGGATGCACCACCAAAAATAGGCATCAAGACAATTCCAATTCCAAGTGTCCACATGGAATGTTCCCTCCAAGAATGAGTATGCATGAAACCACTCCACATGTGTGAATTCCAAGGTAGCCAACTACATGGATGAATGTACAAGATGCCAAGTGGATGGAGCATCCACAACAAAGTATGTGATCAATGCATATCCTTTCCATGCCTTTCATTTTCTTTCCCTGTTTCCCTAGCCTTTCCTTTCCTTTTCTTTTCTTGCCTTGTCTTACCTTGCCTTGCCTTACCTTATCCCCCATTACATTGCCTTTCCTTTTCTTGCATTGCATTACCTTTCCTTGCCTTGCCTTGCCTTGACTTTCCTTGTCTTGTATTTCCTTACCTTTCCTTGCCATGTCTTTCCTTTCCATGCCATGATTTTCCATGCCATGTGTTCGGGCTCATAAATGTCCTATTCTCATCCACCTTTCCCTTCATCATTCTTCACATTTAATCACCCCATTAACCTTTCATGATATCATTTCCATAAATATACTGGATTTTCACCTTATTGTTCTCCACTTTATTCATTTTAGTATTTAAAAGGAATTTCTAATTAAATGTTAAAAATTTGACATGTTTTCATATATATCTCAAATATGTGTGAGCTTTGTAATGTGTAGGAATATGTGAAGGATTAATTCAAAGGAATTCTCGAATACTTCCTCTACCATTTCAATATTTGAGGAGATAATTCAAGCCCATTCCAAGGAGAAGATCATGGAGGTTTGGTTGGAATATCTTATCTAAGATATATGAGAGATATGTGTGAGGATTTAAAGGGATTATATTTTGTAATAATGGAAAATAGGTTGAGAGAATAGTGGATCTNTAATAATGAGATGGTTATCCTATCTTCAAGGCTCTCATGTATAAAAGAGAGTGCTCTCTCTTCATGAGGATTCAAATAGATTATTCAAATAGAAGAGGAATTAGATTATTCAATTAAGATGTAATTAGAATTAGAGTAGTCATTAATGGTAGTCATTAGGATTCGAAATTGAAAGTGATTCTTAGCTTTGATTCATGGTTTTGGTTTTCATTATTTCGTTATTCTTTTATGAAGATTGATTTGATTATTGAATGTAAGATTGATTCATTGATGAGCGCTCTCATATGTTGTTATGCCATTAAACTCTTCACTTGTTGTATCTGCTTTTCTTTCATGTAGTTCTCCATTTCTAGATTAATTTCCTTTACACAATTTCCCATTCTTAGAGTAATTTCATTTACGCAATTAGATTAATGATTCTATTTCAATCGTGTGTTAGATTAATGATTCAATTTTAGTTGTAGATTAAACATTAGATTAGATTAGTCTCGCTTCGATCTTGCATATACTTTGCATGTGCTTCATTAGTTTACGACCCCCAGGTTGACAAATTAGATAGTTGGGTAAATAATACAATGCAATTAATTCAACATTAGTTCGGCCCAATGTAACAATTGCTATTCCTTTTGCAAGTTGTGTTGTTCCTTTGAATAGAACAATTGTCATTCCCTTTACGATTTTTGTTCCTTTACAGGTGTTGCATCTCTGGAGGCTGGGTATTGAAAACAGAAGGTAATAACCTATGTAGGCGACAAGTAAAACGCTTGTGCGTTGATGCATAGAGGTTGTTTTTAGGACATCTTTAGAGCCCAACGTTTTGACGCCGTTGTC